>WEKX01017334.1:200142-478186 GCA_013390025.1 Pitta sordida
CCCCCCCCCCCAGACTGTGCTCTAAGGTGATGGAAACACTGATTTCTTTTCATGTGCAGACTATTGTTGATGTTTTTAGACCCTTTAAAAATAATCCATAATCCTGAACTCTGCTTTTTTATGGTGGATAAATCATTCTAGCTATGGAATGTGGGAACAAAGTTACAGCTCCATAATCTGGGACAACCTCATTGGTAAATAGTGTGTCTGTAAAGGGCTCTAGACTTTCTGTGATAAAAATGGAGCACAGCAGCCAGGAAAATGCACACAATATCCTGGTCTCTAAGGCCCTATTTGTGAAAAATTGTTACTAAATTTTCTCCAGCTATGTTTGCTGTTAAATAACTTTACAAGCTGAGCACAAGTAGCTTCTGCTGCTGTCCGTGGGGAAAACACTGCAGTGGACAGTGTGTTATGTCTGGTGGTTCTTTTTATTCCCCACTTGTTCCTTATTCACTAAGGAGGGATAAAAAAGAAAGTTTGTTTTTTCACTCCGTGGTGGCTGCATTTCGACCTGCTCATAAACCTGACTTTGTAAGGACTTGGTGAGGGCTTAGAAAGCCACTGATGTTGTACCTTCTGCAAATGCTGGGAAAGAAACTGCAAAGCCTGTGCTGCCTTCAGCCATCCTTGTGGATTTATCAGATATCTGAGAGTGATACTGTCAGAGCTATTAAAGAAAGTAATTGGTAGCGAGTGATTAAAATTGCAGATGGTCTTTTCAAGGTGATTATGAATATTAAATCAGGTCAGTAAAAGCCAGCTAAAAAGGCCCATGAAACCCAGCAGTGAATATGCTGAGGATAATTGCATGAAAAGAGGATCTTGCAGGCCTGCCATGCTCACCTGACCCCCCAACCCATCAATCAGTCAACCGACCAAAAAAAGCCCCAAGAAGCAAGATAATTCAAGGAGCCTGTTGTATCAAAGGAGATGGAGCTCAGTCTTTCCCTTTTTAAGGCTGTAAATCCCTCTGTGCAGGGAACTTGGTGCACCTCACTCCTCTTTTATACAATCCATGGCTTTTGTCACTGAACAGTGACAGGTCTGCAAAGTCCCCTGTGCCAGGCAATGCTGTGTCATTAGCAGTGATCTTTTCCTGTTCTTTTCCAATTGTAAGTGATTATGACTAATGTTTCTTTCCACATCACCCTGGAACGAGGCCAAGAAACACTGTGAAGTGACTTAATTTCATTTGGTGATCTTTATCTCACAAAGCAAAGGTTATGTGGGAATCTTTTATTTATTTTTTTTTAGCTGAAAAATCGAAGGTTCGTTTTGTTCCGTGCTTTAAAATGGAAACTTCAGATGCAAACAGAGATAAAGGGAGAGAAAACCGTAAAAGCAATGTTTTCATTTTCAGCCCTGCTTACTTACACGTGTATTTTAATACAAGTGCAGAGTGTTTTCACATATGTCTAAATAGCTTATGAACTTGGAGCCTGAGGGTTTGTTTTCTTGTGCATATTGTGATTATAGACTCATCGCTTTTGGACCAATTTCATGCTTTCAAATAGAATTTTGCATGGTGCTTTGTACTCCAACATATTATTATTGTATTGGTCTCAAACATCATGCTGACCTATCTGATCTCTCTTACACTGTAAACCACCATGGGATTTGTTGTGAAGATTTATATAAATGTGCTTTGAAATTGCTGTTTATTGTCTTTGGTGCAACAGGAATCATTTGTTTAAACATTTGAGGAGCTCTTTCCCCTGCAGACAGTATTTCACTTACCTGGGTTTTGTGGTCATTGTCATGTTAGTGATTCTGTTGCTTATTGATTCTTCTTGTGAAATAATATTCTTTCTCTTAAGGATATTCCCTTGGTAAATTTGTTAGAGAATTCTGCTCATTGTGCTACAATGACACTTATTTCTAACTATAATACTTATTTTTCACCCTATTGGCTTAGGAACTGGTCTGTGGCCAGTTCTGTGGCAGACCTTTTAGGACTCGGTAGTGACTGCTGAGCTCCTATCTTGATTACAATGCAGAATTTACTTTGGGCAAACAAGTCTGGGGTGGTTACGTTTTTTTGTTGTAGCTTGTAGTGGTGTTGATGCAGTCAACTGAGCTGCTTGAGGAAGACTTTTTGATGATTTAAGGATGGAGAAGGCAGTGTAATTCTTAAAATTCACAAATAAATCTATTTCTACAAGGTTGTTGCAAATGTTTGCTAAGGGTGTTTGTAATGGAAGAAGTGACAGACCTCTAATTAGTGTTGCAGAATGAGACTCCGTAGCGTCTGTGAGGGATGAAATAGCACTGCTTATCTTGAGTTTTATGGGCAGCAGATGCAGGTAAACAGTGTTTTTCTTGGTTCATTCTTTCAATGCACATACAAGAGGAGATGTTTTTAATTAGATCAAAATATTTCCAAGTTGTGAAACTTAAAACATGCAAGTTATGAGTTGACTGTGGGTAATGACCAAGATGTTTTCCTACAGCCTTTGCATGTACTGTTCTTTAAGGCAACTTCCTTTCAGAACTGTATTTTGTTATTTTTAAAGCAATAAAGCTATTTTCTGTGTGTTTGAAGTAGAGCTTTATGAAGTCAGCCAACAAAATTTGATTGCATTTTTTATAAGACTGGGTTTTAATGAGTCAATTCTCTGATTTTAGGTTTGCGTCAGGTAGTTCGTTTCAGTCTCACTTCACAATGTCACAAACAACCTTGATGACTTCTTAGTATCTTAATACCATATTTACACAGGCTTCATGGCACAGTACCCAGCAGAATGGGAAGTACAAACCTCATTTGTGTGTTAATGCTCAAGATGATACATTTGTTATAAATCCTTATCCTTAACTGAGAGGTATTTTTGAAATATTCATTAGAAGTGAATGTGATTTACTGAAGTGATATTTGTGGTGTAAAAGTTTGGAAAATTCTTAGTGAAAGATGCAACTGACAAAGTAAGTTTAACCTTCGCAGTGCAGCACAAGCTGTGCCATTTGTAGGAAGTTTTGTCAATGATGCAAAACCAGCAAATCCTGTCTCTGCTGCCGACCCTTCCCACTCCACAAGGAATGGTTGATGGAAAAACACTGGCCCATGTCAAATGCCTCTGGAATTCAGTTCTTTAGCATCCTCTTAGGTTTGTGTGACACAAGCAGGAAAACACAGTTGTTATAGACACTGTGAAGTGTAGGATGCTTTGTGAAACCTGTCAGCTCTTCAGATATGGCAGATCCCCCCCGTTTTCCTTTTTAAAGGTACAGGGGTGTGTTTTAAGTGGTCTCCTTGTCCTCAGCTGTAGTGGGCCTGTGCTTAGAATGAGGCAAAGGGGAGCTGAACTGAACACTCAATTCCAGATGAAGAGAGCCCCCAAAGCTGTGAAATGCTCACTCTGACCCCTGCAGATCCAGCACAGGAAGGGAGGGACTTGCCTGGGCAGCAAGAGTTGTTGCTTTTGATGAGCCTTTCGGAACGATGTAAGATATCTCTGCTTTTCATCTTTGATCACCAAGGGAACTTGCAAATCTGTGTTGCAGAAGGAACTCCTGGGTAGCAGTTTCTGGAAACACGCAGAGCTCATGAGGGAGGTGTTTAAGAAAAGACTGAATGAGGAGCTCAGTGACATGGCCTGGATGGATGGATGGATGGAGCGTGGTGCCCGTGGTTGCACACTTGTGGGCCTGATCCCTGGGTGGGTGCTCACTTGGGAGTTGGACTAGATTATCCTGTGGGTCCCTTCCAACTCAGAATAACCTGTGAAGTGTATGAGAGGTATAATGCAAAATCTGGATGATCCTGATGGAGAGAAGGAGTGCCCTGAATCAGAAAAAACATATCTGGCTTGGAATGCATTGCTTCCACTGGGTTGTACATCACAGTTTTATGAGCTTTGCAGAAGATGGGGACAGTTCTAACAATTCTATTTTTTCCCCTCAAGGATGTACCATATGTAATCCATTCAAAAATTGCCAAGCAAGCTTAAGAAGGAATCCTCTGTAAGTCACAGCAGGTTGTATTGCAAGTAATTCTCATTTTGCCATTTTACTCTGATTTTCTCAAACAGTAAATTTTGAAACAACATAACCAAATTGTTTATGCAGTTAAGGATTTATAGGAATGTGATTCTCATTCACAAGAGGAGGGGGGGTATGTGTGTGAATTCCTTTTTACAATATGCCACCATGATCCTGAAGTAATTCAGAGATTGATTTGTAAAACGTTCTGAATCAATTAAGGCTTTAATCAGCAAGCAGCAAACTTCAGATGGCTCGTGGACTAATTTTACCATCTCCCATCAACACGAACCTAAGCTGGAAAAAGAAAACAATTAAGAGGATGTAATTATCTGTCCTGATTACTGAATTAGAAGAGTTTGTGTTTATTCCATCGCTATGCAAAAAGAGAAATCTGCTTTGAAAAACAATTTGAGGCAGCTACTAAATTGCCAGGGGTTTTCAGGGTATAATGTAGATGTTTGCCAGGCCACTTTTGGAAGAGGTTTGTAATCCACAACTGTCATGCAAGTTCTGTCTGTCAGGCTTTGGAGCCTGTTCCCCAACAGCTCTGGAGTGCCCCGTGCAAGCTGTAATACTCAGAGGATTTTTCCTCCCTGTGCTTAAAATCAGTTTGGATTCTCAAGGCAGAGTCTCATCTAGTCAATTGTCCAATGTGTCAGGTGATTATATCTAGTGATCACAAAAACGTCTTTGTAGAAGCCAGGAACTGATGTTTAAGTTCCCATATGAAGACAAGCTTTGCAGAATTCTGTCAGGGATGGAAGAGCATCCCTCGATGATCAAACAAATGGTCTCATTACTCTGTGGTTGTGTCTTCCTGCTCCCGAGTGGAGTTACTTTAAGTTATTGGTATTTTGCTTGACATCAAATGAGAAGAGCCATAGAAATATGTATAGAATTACACATATTTAATAGTTTGTTTTCTCAAATCAGAACTTTAAATTTGGTAGGATTTTTGTTTTCAGCTTAGCAGAGATAAATACAGATTTGTGATAGACCTTTGCTTGCCCTTTATATCATCCCAGATCGGATCAGAATCCACAAATTGCATCAAACCTCTCATAAGCCCCCAGCTTACAACACTAGTGTAATTTCTCTTTGCATATTTAGCAGAGTGTTAATCCTGACATATTTAGCTGCCACATTGAGGGATTGTTGCTTCATTCTGTGCAAAGTTCAGAATAAACGTCCAGAACTCCAATGAGTTATAGGTCAATTATAGTAATTGGAAATAAAAGTAAACAAGAAACCTTAGTAAGTATCCTGCAGGAGTGATGCCTTTATTTTTTATTAATGAGCAGTAAACAAGCCTGTCACCAATCACTGACTTTGAAAAATGTGCCATATAACTTACTCCTATAAATGGTATTATTTCTATGTAGTATATATGTCTCTTGGTAGTACTGGGTTTATTAAATACTGTTGAACAGAATTTTCGGTTGAATGAGATGAAAACTGTCGTCTTAAGAAAAATTAACTTTATTTAAGCACCAAGAGATGAAGCTGCCTCATCACAGAATATTTTGGGTTGCAAAGGACCTTAAAAATTTATCTCGTTCCACCTCCCTGCCAGGGGCAGGGACACCTTCCACTATCCCAGGCTGCTCCAACCTGGCCTTGGACACTTCCAGGGATGGGGCAGCCACAGCTTCTCTGGGCAACCTGTGCCAGGGCCTCCCCACCCTCACCATCAAGAATGTCTTCATAACATCGAAGTTTTAATCTACCCTCTGTCGTCTTAAAGCCATTCCCCCTTGTCCTGTCTCTCCAGGTGCTTGTCCCCAGTCCCTTTCCAGCTCTCCTGGAGCCCCTTCAGGCCCTGGAAGGGGCTCTAAGATCTCCCCAGAGCCTTTTCTTCTCCAGGTGAACACCCCCAGCTCTCTCAGCCTGTCTCAGAGCAGAGGGGCTCCAGCCTGTGGAGAATCTCCACGATCTCCTCTGGACTCGTTGCAGCAGCTCCATGTTCTTTTTGTGCTGAGGAGCCCAGAGCTGGACACAGTCCTGCAGGTGGGGTGTCACAGGAGGGGAGCAGAGCAGGAGAAACACCTCCCTCGTCCTATTGCCCACACCGCCAGTGATGCAGCTCAGGATAAACTTGGCTTTCCTGGCTGCAAGTGCCCAGTGCCAGGTCATGCTGAGCTTTATCCATATTTACGTTATCAAAGTCTGATTTTGTAATGTTGATGATACTCAAATAATGGCTTAGTCTGTTTTGAAATTTAAGTTACATTGTTATGAAACATACTGAAAGTGCAGTCACTGTACAAATATAAACGACATCCTATCTTCCAGAACACACATGTAAAGGCCCACCTAGTCCCTCATTTACATAGTATCACATGAATGAGAGTTTAATAGTATTGTAATTTATGCAGATTTTAAAAATATATTTGACTTTCAGAGCAATAAAATGGGTTAGAGCATGATCATAAATGTAATTATTACTGGTGTTGTCTAATGCATTTAATTTTTAAATTAAGAAAATCCATAGTGATAGGTATGTTTGAGAGAAATATATGAACAGTAAGGCCTCTTAATGTTAATCCTCCTGGCCTCAGTGCTGTGCCCTATCTGGGGTTGTTTGGGTTGTGTTGCTTCTGGGAGGGTCCTTCATGAACACTCCCTTCCTCTTCAGCAAGAAAAAATAACTGGTTTTACACTTTATGTCTGGGCAAGAAGGGCAAAAATGACTGGCTTCTGAAGAGTGTGATATTTTGAAGGGCGAGATAGTTCTGTAGGTTGAAGAAACAACAACAAGTTCTGCTCTTGCCACTTAAGCTCTGACTGTGGCAGGACAGAAAATCATCAGTGCTGGGTTTCCTTGCACGGCTCCGTGAAATCTAACAGCACTTGTTTAAAACTGGAAATTTGTGCATTTGTGGAATATTGCATAGAGTACCGAAGAAGCCATAAAGGTGTCTCTGGGCTTATATAAACACATCCACACAAGACTGTTGTGATTAAGAGACTGGAGAGGACAATAAATAAGCGGATGAGGTAAGAGGTCCAAACCCAAGGTATAATTTTATCTGCAAGAATGTACAAAATACCTTAAATTATTTTAAACACATCTGAGTTGAAAGCATAGATATGTTTTTGTTCTTGGACCACTTGAGCAGTGTGAGTTTGTCAATAGTATTGGGAACAATTATGAAGGTACTGTGGCTATCCTGAGAAGAGAGTCAGGGGTGCTGTGGCTGCGGTAACATCCTTATTTTAGTGTCATCCAACATCCCTGTTAGTTGTTGCAGTGGAATTGTTCTGTGGAGAAGGAGTCCATGTTGCTCTAGCTGTCTTCCACACAGGTTCTTAATGTAGGAAATACAGGCACTGAGGATTCTTATTTTTAAAACATGAGTTTCTCCAGGGATGTATCTGTTGTGTATTGCTTTGGCTTGTTGGCTTGGAAGTCTTCTGATCACAACTGTCTTGAAAACATTCCAGAAATTGCTCTTCATAACTCTCATTTCTCATAGGATTCTGAAATTATTAATAGAAGGAATTTATTTGAGCAGGTTGGCTGTGGTAGTGCTTCACACAGGCTGACAAGTGGAAGAAAACTCATTTGCATGAGATCAAGAAAAGCCTGGAGCAGACAGTTCAGGATGGGTTTGATCCCTGGGTGGGTACTCACTTGGGAGTTGGACTGGATGATCCTTGTGGGTCCCTTCCAACTTGGAATAAACTGTGAAATGGCAGTAGGCAATGAACTGGTGTGAAGGAAGGGATCTTCTAACAGAGCCATCTTCCTCTGCTCTGTGGATGGACAGACAGCATTTTGGACAAATGGCATCTAAATAGATGAAAGTTTCTTAGAGAAACAAACTTAGAAAGGCCATTTTTCTGATGACTTGGAGCAAAGGACAGTCTGCAGTCAATCTGCCCCTCTAAGGGCAAATAAATGTTAAACCTAATTTCCCTTGGAGACAATGAGCAGATTATTGACACAGGGGAGGATGTGCAGAGCTGCTGCCTCACCTGGTGAAATCCCAGCAGCAGGACGGGTTTTTGCTTACCAGGCCTGTCACAAGGTTTCTTTATTTACCAGCTGGGTCATGATGTATGTTAACAGACATCTTACCTACAGGAAATCCAGATGGCCTCCCTTCTCTTTCCTTTCTTCTTCTACTAGATGGAAAAGGTCAGAAGAAAAGCAGCAACGGGAGTTCTTGCTGCCAGCACAAGATGCTCTTGACTATGCCTGCATCAGTCCCACAGACTTTAATTTCCTTTACACTGAACTAAGGTTAGACTTGCTTAAAGGTCATTCTCTGTGCAATAGGGTCTGTTCTGCCGTTTGTTTTATTTATTGAAAACAGCCTCTTTCCTGAGAACAAGGTTGTTTTCCTTGCTATTGCCTCCCCTCTTCTTAAGTTGCTTTTGAAGGGTGTTTCATTACTTGCTGAGCTCTAAAGTGATTTTTCTGATAGTGATGATATCAACTTGCAAAACCTTTGAGCTGGGAGTGTTTTTATCTTGGAGCTGCAGCACAGTGCTTGTTGCATAAAGAGGTGGTGACATTTGGAAGTGACCCTGTCTTTATTAACTCAAGTTTTGTGAGAACCCTGAATTTATCCTGTTATCTTTCTGTCAGTTCCCCCAGATTCTGGAGATAAACTGGAGACCCATGTTCTCATTGCACAGCTTTCTTTCTAAAGCAAAATAAAATATTTTCTTTAGTCAACTAATGTCAAAATACATTTTTTGATATTTTTCACTTCTAGTTGGTTTGGGATTTTGGCTTCAGAAACATCCAGGTGAAGAACTCTAGTCCAGAACAGACCAGAACTTCTTGCCTTAAAACTGTGACACTTTATTTCATAGAAAAATAGGTGTTGCTAAAATGCTGTGTCCTCTTGACATTCATTTTGATACTTGGCCAGGCAGTGAGAAGACATGATCTGTCTTATGCCCCCTTGGGTACCTGGATGCTCAGTAATTGTCAGAGAATCCTCACTCCCAGCTGCCCATGGGAAGATGGAGAGGTCAGTTCCAGAGGGAGGTGTTTCTGTGAAGGTGCGAGGTCAGAGATCTCAAACTGCCTTTAGAAAGTGGCACAGGAAATTGTTTCTGGTATGTCTCTTTCCTCCTCTTTGTTTCCTGACCCCGAAAACATGATTTTTTTGTTGTTGTTGTTGTTCTATGATTGGACTATACCAAGTGTTTTTCAAAGTGGAATAAGTAGGTCCTTGATTATGGAGAAAAAGCAGTAAGAAAAGCAATTCAAACGGGGGCTTTTTCCTGCCCCTGGGAGAAAACTGGGACCAGCAGAATATGAGGGCTTTAGGATTAAGGAGGAGTTGGTTTATTGGATTGACGGCATTCTCTGGGCAGGCGTGGGAGGATTTTGTTAGATATTGGTCTTATTATGTAATTCACTAAATATGTTTATAGCTCCAGATGGCTGCATTTAAAAATAAAATTAATAAATTATCTCCACACACCTTTAAAGTCCCCTGTGTATAGCCAGGTACATCCAAAGCATTGTACAGAGAAGTATTGATGGGCTGCTATGAAGAGAAATAAATTTATTTTAAGGGTTCTCCTTGCTTGATGAAGTACTGCAGAAGAGTCCACAAGAATTGTCAAATATTTTGGATGTTTTTGTATAAAAGGAGCTTATTTGGGGCTGAATGATCTTCTCGGGTTTCTGCTTTCTGATATAAAAGTCAAGTAGCCTGAAGACTGAATTTGGCAGGGAAAAAGTGCCTTTGTATTAAAGTGATGTCTGGTGATGTGATGTGAGAGAACCTTATAATGAGGATCAATTTGGCTCAGGGATCATATTGTTCAAAGTTAGAACCATCCATGTTTGACATTTTTTACATTGTAATAAATATTGGCTTCTGGTGAGAAGCCTGAATGTTCTCCTCATGCCACCCAGTTTGAAAATAATTTAAATAGAATATAATAATGTCTCTGTATGCTCCAAAGGGAACAAAGGCAAACTTCTCTCTCCCACTCCATTCCACAGATGGCACTTCCTCCCGAGGGCCAATATTCCCTAATTAAAACAACAAAAAAAAAGCATATTCAACTCTCTACTCAAATCAAACATCCATAAATGAGAGATTTGTCTGTGTGAGATGTAAGCACAAAACACTGAATAGAGCTGATAATAACCCCAGCCCAAGTTTTGAAAGGAGCAATCCTTTGTTCCCGCATCGGAGACAGGAGCTCTGACTCCTGTGATTTCCAACCAGTTAGTTCCATCTCTTTTAACGTGGCTCTTCCTGTTACTGTGCAATTATTCCACTTGTTGTCTTTGTCTTTGCTGGGGTATAAGGCTCTGAAAGCAGAGACAAAGGTGTAGTGAAGCATGAAGAGTGTGTGTTGGGAACGTGCTTTGTTCCAGAGTCTCGGGCAGCTCTCCGGGTCTATCTCTAAGTCAGGAAAGCACCTCGTGTCCTCTGGGTGACCCTCTGTGCCACCCTGCCCCTGCTCACACAAATGCTCAGGCTCAGTCCTCGTGTTTGCTCGATAGGTTCCACACTGGTGTTGGGGTTTTTTTTATTTATGGTTAATGCAGTGTGTTTCCTCCTCTTCCCCCCCCCTCCCCTGGTTTAAAACAAACATTGCCTGGCCTGAAAGTGCTTCTCTTGCTTTTACAAAGTTACACCAGAGCGGTGATCTGATTAAAGTGATTAAAACTATATACAGAATGCATAATTAACCTCTGCCCTGGCTGTCACGGGGAGCTGATGCTGGAGCTGATACTGTCTCTCTCCGTGGCAGCAGGCCTATGCTACACGGCTATTTTATTTTATTTTTTTTTCCTAGAGAATTTTAATCGCTTGAGATAAAGAGCCAGGAGAGAGAGATCAGGGCTGTATTAATCCTCTCAATGGCTTTATAATTTCCCCACTATTCTGCTGCTGGTAATCAAGAAAAATAATGCTGGCTTAATCCTGGACGCCAAGGTCAGTCATCCCTGAGCCTTTTGATAGGGAGGATGTCATTACGAGGAGATTTTTAATGAGCGTAATTTTCCTCACGTACTTTGGGGCTGGCAATATGTGTGTGATTTCTTACTCCTGGTGGGAGAATATTTCTTGGTTGGAGTAATAATTGGCCCATTTTGATCATTGTTTAACAGCTGGTTAGGGCAGCAGCATGGTCACTGCGGGCAAAGGCGATTTTGGAAGATGCTGGAGGAGAGGGAATGTCACCAGGCAGCCAAGACTTGTGCCACAGCAAGAGAGAGGCAGTTCCTGGGGATCAGCAGGAGGGCAGGAGGATTGTCACAAGTCCTGGTGAAAATATATGTCCGTCCTCATTAGGTCTGGCCATGCCAGACAGACCCATAAACCGGAGAGAGGCAGCTGGCTCTGGAATATGTTTTCTGGTGTGACTTCAGTCTGGCACAATTTTAATTCTGAAAATCACCCCCCAAAAACCAAACCAAAACACCTAACTTTACGCACACACACAAAAAACCCCAAACAAACTAACAAACAAAAACCCCCAGAAAGCCTTAAACCACACAAAAAACCCCAAAACACTAGGAAAAAACCCAAAAAAACCCCAACTAAAAATCCCACAGAACTGCCTCGCTAAAACTTAAAAAGTTCTCTTTTTCTGTTTCTGAGCTAAGGTGAAAAGGCTATTCAGCTGTTTCCTGAAGACTGACATTCTGAACACCTTAAAAAGCCGACGCTGTAAATAATGCTGCTTACCATCACGTTTAACTTAATTCTGCGAAGCCTTCAAGATTAGAGATGGTGAAAGGTGATGTCTGTCACCCAGACTGAAGGCTAAAAGTGCTAAAAAGGCAGAGCTGACACTCGTACAAAAGTTGATGTTAATAGTGGGCTCATCTCATGAGAAAATGTATCAGCTGTATTTGTGTTTGGAGGGAAAGGAGTGTTAAGGAATTTTCAGGTTTGTCCCTATCGCCGGTTAATCCTGTGAAATTATTCCAGTGTTCTTGCTTCTCACATTCATGGTTGATAACATCTCAGAGTTAGGGAATGTCAGGGGATATTAACACTTCTGCCTTGTGCAGAACAAACCCTTTCTTCTAGAAGCTTCTGTGAGGAGCAGACTTTGGGTTTTGTTGTGTTGCAATCCAAACTGTGCAGCTTCCTGTTTATTTAAAGTCATCGTGAGTTTAAAAATAGAAAAGAAAAAGAAAAGCCCATTGGATATTCCATTTCATACAGCTCCAGCCAGTCTCCCTCATTGCTAACTTCTTGTAGAAATATATTAAATGCAAACACACACTCAAGTTAAAATCGATAAAATCCGTGTTCAGTTTTTCACTTAATCCAGTAAAAGCAGAGATCAAAGGGAAAGTCTTTATTACACACTTCTGTTAAGGCTGTTTTACTGGAGTTGTATCTATCATGGCTCTGATATTGCCAATATTATCCAATATTATTGCCATTGGTATTGTAAATATTGTGTAATTAACCCGTTATTAGGAGGATGAAGGAAAAAACATTATCCAGGAGGTTATTTGAGATTTAACCACTGGGTTAAGATGAGGGGCTGTCAGGTAACAGATTTTCTTGCAATAATGGCACATTGCTTTATCTCCATGGTGGAAGTTTTTCGATTGTTTCACAGCAGTCATTTTATCCAGAGGCAAGATGAATTATATGTTTTACAGCATCATTTTTTTTTTTGTCTCGAGGAGATGTTGTTTTACAGCATCACAGCCCAAAACAAACTAAAAACCAAACCCTCCTTAATGGTTTTTTGAGTGATATTTTGATGTGACCAAAACAAATGGTAGTTATTCTGCACAATACATTTTAAATGCACTGTTTTGGGAGCAGATAGTATTTTAAATGAACTCAATTATAAAAGTAGCTGAAATATTTATAGTGCCTGAATATGGCTGGAACACAGCCCTTTTGTGTTTTTAAATGCACTTCTCATTGTCCATATCCTTCTATGTATATGGAAACTAGGTACAGGGAATCATTAATCTTTTTTCCACATAAGCATGTTCCTTTAAATTTAGTTTCGGGAAATGAAATGGATGTTGGCAGTACTTAAGTTCTTGCATAGGGCATTTAGTTCTAGCCCCAAACAGCCTCCTTTATTTGATTTACTGATTTGGTTTTAGCAGCACCTTAAACTATAAAGAAATGTAGAAAATATGCATGTCCTGAACTCGGAAATAATTTCCATTGAAATGCAGAAGTAACAGTGAACAGCAATGACAGTGGCGTGGCCTGATGTCACGATTTTGATAAATGACAAAAAGGGACGGAATTATTGTTTTCTGAGGGTTTGGGGTGGGGAAAGAAGTCTTTACCTAAATTTCTCTGCTTAGTGATTCTCACTTTCTTCCCCGCTGGAAATGAGGCTCCTCCTTTGGATCCCCACCTGCTGGAGGAGGAGTGTTGCTTTAGGCTACAGACACAGGTCACTTGTTGAGTCCTCCGAAGTGATGGGGCCCAGGGCCGTAATTGCTAATCAGATTGATTTGGTTTATTATTAAACAAAACAAAGCATGTTCTTATTTTCCCGAGGCGTCTTCGTTGCTTGTGAGAGGTGTGAACACGCGGCCTGAGCGCGGCGCTAGGGCAGGCGGGGGTGCTGCGGTCGTTAATTGAAACCCGGGCAACCAGGGAGGTTTCCAACTCCTGTTTCCAAGCTGGAGTCTGGGTTTTAATGAAAAAATAATGGTTCCTGGAAGGGTGCACTGTAGTGAAGTAATGGTCTCTGGCTAGATAATTTTAAGGAAAAGAGATCTTTCTGAAATAGAAAGAACACCGAGTATGAAACTGTGTGACTATTGCAGCACTCTGCATTTGGCCTGACAATTTCTGATGCAAACTGATTAGTAATTAAGTCAGTCGTTACTGTCTTGGCAAAATTAGGATGGCTAAAAAAGAGCCACGTTTATGGTTTGCTTTCCTCAGGTGGAAGATGTGTAAACAGGAACAACAAAGTTCTCTCTGCAGTGTTTTGTTAGGGGAGATATTCTGATATCCAGTCCAGGTTTTAAGTGTTTGCAGCTGCTCTCTTTAATTTCCAGTAGTGAATATAGGTCACACATCAACAACCTGGTGATCTGAGAGGAATTAATAATCATGGAATCACAGGATGGATGAGGTTGGAAGGCTCCTGTGGAGTGCACCCCCCTGTTAAAGCAGGTCACCTACAGCAGGCACAGGACTGTGCTCAGCTGGGGTTTGAGCAGCTCTGAGGATGGAGAGTCCTCGGTGTCCCCAGGCAACCTTTTCCAGAGTTTGATTACCCTTTCTGTAAAAAAATAAATCAGATTTTTGTATTCTTAAACAGAACTTGTTGCATTTCATGTTGTGCCTGTTGCCCCTCCCTCTGTCCGTGGGTACTGCTGAGATGATAATACCAGTTTATGGTTGTTTTCTTCACCGTGTGTGATGAAGACAGTGGGTGAAGCTCCCACCAGAGCTGGTGCTGTGCTTGTTTCCCGACTGTCATCACACCCTGAATTCTCCTCTCCCATAGCCCGGATGCTCTTGGCAGGATTCAGCCCTAAAAGCAGAGAAAAGAAACGTAATGAGCTGTGCCCCGCAGAGTAGTTGTGTGGGATAATTGCACTAATAGACACTGGATTTTACAAAGGCTTTTGCAGATGAAAATATAGGGCACATTAGTGGATAAATCAATGGCAATACTTTAATAGACTGTGGCTCTGATCTTCACTCAGTGAAACTACTTGATAATGACATTTTGTTCAGTATATCATTTCAAAACAACGGCGGTTTCATCGCAATTGGAATGACTTTGATAAGCCATTGCATAAATGGAAGGTTTGAAGTTTGACTATTGATAGAATTTGAGGATTTTAGCATTTCCATTAATACTGAATATCCCAACAGCAGCAAAGAATTTGGATGTTTGCCATGTGGGATCTTCAGCAGTACAAAGTAGGTGTTCTGCAGCCTCAGAAGCAATAATGCCAAAAGGCTTGGTGTCTTTTTTACACTTAAAACTTTGTGTATCCTCTCTGAAATAATCCTGAGTTCAATTTACCCGTCATTGTGTAAGTAAAACTGGGGGAGGTATGAAAGATGAAGCAATTAAACGACGTACTAATATTTTCTTTGAATTTAAATAGCACTTATCATCCAAGGATCCCAAAGCAATTTACTGTTATTAATAATAAGGCCTGATTCATATCTAATGCTTTTCATCAGTATTCCTCAAAAGTCTTTACCAAGATGCAGGTTATTAATTCCAATATCAAAATGAGAAACCTGATGCACAGAAAGATAAAAGTGATTAGCCTAAAATCACTTAGTAGAATCAGGGGCAGAAACAAGGTTAGAAATCACATTTTGTGATTCCCAGTCCTATGCTCTTCTCACTTAACAAAATTGACTCCTATATACAACACAAGGATAATTATTTTATACAATTTATAAGAGCTGTGTCAAATAATTTCTATTAAAATACCTCAGTATCTGTCTTCTTTAGGGGACAATGGTGTAATAAAGTAAGGCAGAAGCACTTAACAGATCAAAATTGATCCACGTTGGTCTGTTGAATAATGATGATCAGCAGTGATTGTGACTTGATCTGGGGAATAGACTTGAAGCCCAGGTGGGCTGATCCTGGAAGATCAGTGAAATTTGCACATATAATGAATTACCTTGAATATTTTGTGCCCCTATCTTGGGGAAAAAACATTCACAATTTTGGAGGGAGTAGTCCTTTTCCCTCTGATCCAGCAACCCCTGACACAGAGCACTAGGCTTTCTTAAAGAAACAGTTTGTGAGGATCAAATTCCTTAAAAATAGATGCATAAAGAGAAAAAGCCATGGTGTCCACAAATTTCATTGCACACAGAATACTTTATTATGGACATTCAGCTGAACTGTGCATGGCATGTCTGGCGTGCTGTCCACAAGCTCCCTGAACAATTTCCCTTGTTTCCAGAGAGAAGGAAGAAAAGACAGAGATTTTTTAAATTTCTCCTTCCCAGAAAACGGGAATGTACATCCAAGTCTTCGTTCCTTAGTTTTCAAGCTGGGCACAGGTCTTTTTGATGATACAGAATCATACTTTTTCCTTAGTATTTTGCTGGTAATGAGAATGCATAAAAGACTATCTATATTTTCGGGAAGTATTTGAATCAGCTAATTTTTTGCAATGTATTTTGCTCATTTTTTTCTCGTTGCTGGACTGCACTGCCTGGTACCAACCAATTATGGGAGAAATAGATATTTCTAAGTTCATCACAGTGCTATTTACTTGCAAGAGGCAGCTAACACACAATGAAGCTTTTTGGCAGAATCTAAAGCACTACACTGGAAATTACGGGGCAGAGAGCAGAAACCAGAAGAATAAAATGCTGCAAATTACCAAGTGAGTAAAGAAAAGCATCAATGACCTGAGCGTTTATGGATGCAATTCCCATCAATGTTAATGGGAATTGTTGATATAAAACCCGTCTCTTTTCCACTCTCCCGTTCTCCCTACACACGTCACCTGAAGTTGATATTGAAAAATAGGAAGAAATTATTGGGGAAGAACATTTCCTCTGTGCTGTTGAAGTGTTCACATATTGATTTGCAAGCCAATTTTTTTAATTGTTTTTGCAAAATGTTGAGAAGGTAATGAGTCCAAGGCCCAAATTGTGCAGATAAGTGACCTATTTTTGTATGCTGTGATAATGTATCATATGATAATGGTGTTAATATTAAACCTTTTGGACAAGGAGTCCCTCTGTATTTTCTGTGTTGACCCACCTGGCGTGGTCTGACTGTGAAAGCTGAGATTGACCTGTGGAAGTTTCAGCAGAAATCTGAGTCGTGCCTCATATTCCACCATAATACCTTTTCTCTTCTGATTCTGCCCTAGGATCCACTGACCCACACAAATTGATGATTTTGTGCTGGAGCTCTTTGCTGCAGAAATGGCCAAGATTTGCTGCTTCCACTTGTTTGCCCCTGGAGCTGGTGGCAGCAGGGCCAAGGGTTTTGCTACAGCTCATACCAGGAGGGTTGCGGGTGCCTGGTCCTGTTGGTCCCAAATCATTGTTTGAGAATCCCTCACATTTAGGAAGGTGATAATCCCGTGGTGCTAATTATCAGTAGTTTAGACTTTGAAGTCTCTTGTAATAAGCCTAACAGTGAGAAGGGTTAGTTTAGGTAGTAGGTTATGCTCTGGATAAAAATGTGCTGTTCCCCCCTGTGGTGGGTGTGCTTTAGGAGATGATGCTTCTGAACATCTTCATACACAGGCTGCACACCAGGCAAACCTGAGAATGGAAAGAATAAAAGGTGAGAAAACATCACTGAAAACTAGGCTGAAAGCTGCCTGGAGGGTTTGGCCGATGTAAGGAGGACATCAAGGAACTGGTTCTCTTCTTTCTTGTACCAGTTTAACTTTATTATCCTTGTTTGACTTCATTTAGTGGAGAATGTTTTTTAACTGAGCATCATTTGGGGTCTGGCGCTTGCAAGGAAAGGTGAAGCTGTGTGTGCATTTCTTCTCTAGCCCTGTGGACAAGAATGAGGATGTGACTCTGTCAGAGCCCCATGGGGAAGTGTAGGTCACCATTTCTTTTTATCAGGAGTCAGTACCATTCACCAGCTGTGCTGAAGTGTCCTGCACTGCCAGAAATTTCTGTGAAAATTGCCCCCTGTTCCTTGTAAAGCTAATGACCTTGGAGTAATTGAAATTAAAGGTTGAAATTATATTAAAGGTTAGAAAAGGGGTAGCTGGAGGATAGCTTTTTGTTTTCCTGCTTCTGAGGTATTTTTATTCCACAAATGTGCTTAAGAAACAAGACCCAGAGTCTCTGTGCTATTTGTTTACCCAGAGTGAAGTCATTCCTGTTAGAAACTCTCACAACTGGTGCTCCTTCCCAGGTGTTCCCCTGGTCCCTCACCTACCCATCACAGATGCAAGGAGTTTGCTCCTAATTGACACACTAACTTGTATCCTGGACAGATTTAATTTGGTCTGGGTTTGGTTAGTATTTTGAGACTCCAGCAGCGTGTTTGAGCAGATATTGCACTTCTCCCTGCAGAGCATAACAAATGTGTGGCTATTAAGCTGGGGTGGTTTCTATGCAGGAAGATCTAGTGTGTGTGTGTTTGGGCACTGGGGAGAAACATAATGCTTGGGGATTCTCAAATCAGAGGAACAGCAAATGCTTGCAGGTTGCTGTGACAGGCTCTGCAGATGACAAGAACACCGGTTCCAATGAAACCTTGCCACCATCATTTGTGGAAATCCTGATTACAAATTTCTACACGAAGCCCTTGCTGTGAACATTCATAGATTAAACCAGACAGCTCCTTTTCGCGTTTTACTTCATCTTTGCTGTGTTTGCTCCTGGGGCCATCTACAGCACATTTTCTGAGATTTAGAGAAAGAGTGAAAAATTACAGTGCATGTAGTGCCATAGGAACATTCTTCAAGATACTGATTTTTATGAAAAAGGAGAGAGGATGGATTGAATGCCAGTCTCGTTATAATTGCAACCACAATATTTTTCAAACTAGAGGCTATTGATTGTGTCCTTGAACCAGCAGTGATTGTTTTCATGAAGCTTTATGTTAACCATTAAGACTATTTTAATATTTCTTGCTCTAATTAGATTCTTCCATAGATGACAATTAAGCAAAAGGGTTGCAGTTTGATGTTAGATCAAAGTCTTACAGCAGTGCTGTCACCAGTGCTAATCTAAAAATTATGTGCATTATTTATTGTGGGGTTTGTGTATGACTTGCAATCCAGAATTGCCCTAATCATGCTACAAGAATAAATGTAAGAAATGTTTTACCCTCTGTTCTGTACAGGTACTGTTGTGGTGATACTTTCAGTGATCTGTTTTACATATAACAGTTGCACAATACTTTGGGGACTGGACTAAGAAAGAATTGTGAGTCTCACTGACCTTTAAAGTGGCTGCACAATATGTTGCTTGTTCACACTGATGGTAGAGCAAGGAATGTTGTGGAATTGTACTTCCTGGATTCCCAATATCATCCAGTGTAAGGATTCAGTCCTTATTCTGAAGGAAACTTGAGTCCCTTCGTGTGTTTGTGCTGTAGCTCTGTTGGATTTTCTACAGATCACCTAGATGGACACTGGTAAAACTTAATCAGCCTTAGGCATTAGTGTGAAAGGTTTTATTTAAATCAGGAGCCTCTGAGAGGTGTTCTGTGCTATCATGTGAATTAGAGTTGAGCCAGGCCTTTTTAAAAATTGTGTCTGATATATAAAGTATGTACCAAATTAGTCTGTGAATACAAAACATTCAATTATGTATTTTTTTTCTTACAGTCAAAATCAAGTAAGATGACATTTAGAATGTTTCTAGAAGTGTTAATGTAGGGAAGCAATGTCAGTCACTTATGACTTCCACCCAAACCCTCAAAACCAACAGGTTTGAAATAATGATGCGAGATGCTTGTGAGAAACAGATTCTCTTTCCTCCCAGGGAGCATCAATTGAAAGTTGTGGCTTCAGCTTAGTACTGAGAACAGAAATGTGCAAGGCTCTTCTGAGCACCTTGGAGAGAAAATCTCATCCACCTGCCAGTGTTCTGGCAATTCTAAGAGTATCAGATGACAGACATTGGGCTGTAACAGCCATGAGAGGAGACCTTTTATATATATCTCTCTGAAAGAATGAAAAACCTGAGGTTTTATATCAAACCCAAACTGCACAGTCTATATCTTAAATTATGATAGTTAAACATTAAAAATTCTTTGTTTTTTGATGTTGAGAGCAACCTTTTTAAATTGACTTTCACCTAAAGAGTGTAGAGGCTTAAAAAAGCATTACATGTTATGTTTCTTACAACATATCTCTAATCAGCACAATGAGGGTTTGGCTATCTCACTGTCTGTTTTCCCACTGTATTGAGGTGAGCACCTTTTCACACTTGATAAATAAAAATGGTGGTTCTTTTTATATTCTGAGATGTAATTTTACTTTTTCTTATTCCCTCCTATTTGCTTGTTAGTAACAGGCAGAAGCCGAGCCCGTTCTTTTAGTTGCAGATACCTCTCAGATGTACATCTCAATTTGTGTGTTGCTGCTACATGGGCTGGGAGGTAACATATCTGTGTAAGCCAAATAAGAGAGGAGAGTGGTAAAAATGAGTAATTTGGGCAGCTAAAAAGCATCCAAGAATGTTGTTAATTTTTCCTGAAAGTGGCAGTGGAAGAACTGTTTCCTTTTGTGTTGCAGGAGACACCAGCTCTGTGTGCCTGGCTCTGCACTCTGCTGCATCAGCAGCTTTCTGGGGAGAGTGCAGCACTTTGTGTCTGTGCTCAGCAAACAATGTGCAGAATTGCAGAATTAGTTTTCCTTCCATTTTCAAAGACAAAACAAGAGTAGACTCTCGTGCTGTCTTGGTACTTCACTCCCCAACAATGGTGTTCCTTAGCCACCTCTTCCACGAAAATTGTTTCTCCAGCAGACTTACAGACACCAGAATTGTTCTCTGCCTAC
This sequence comes from Pitta sordida, assembly GCA_013390025.1. Lineage (NCBI taxonomy): Eukaryota > Metazoa > Chordata > Aves > Passeriformes > Pittidae > Pitta > Pitta sordida. The sequence goes on from WEKX01017334.1 coordinate 220,541, forward strand.
AAAGGCATCACTTTTCTGGTGAGCTGACTTTGCTATTAACATGCTCTAAACCCAGTCAGCATTGCTAAAACACAAAGCAATAGGAATGAAAACTTTTGCTGCTGTAGTTTTTGAATAGCATTAATTTCTCTGTTGTATAATGACAATATTTCAGTAAGTTTCTCGGTGACCTCAGTCGTGTTTCACCTTCACTGCTTTGTTTGCTCATTACTTTTGTATCCATTGCACACTTGAGGTCCCGTGTTTCAGCTCTTTCTAAGGACTTGTGTTCTGTACCTTTCTTCTGGAAGTGTCCAAGGGCAGCTTGGAGCAGCCTGGCCTAGCAGAGGGTGGCCCTGCCCATGGCACAAGGTTGGAATGAGATGACCTTTAAGGTGCCTATCAACCCAAACAATTCTATGACTCAGTGATGATTCTTCTCCAAACCTTTTATGTTTCTCTTGGTGTTCTTAATACTCAGATATAGGAAAAGAAAGAGGAATTTTGAGGATTTCATGGGATTTTAAGCTCATGACTTATCAAAGATATTTAGATTTATTATTTTTTTGTAAAAGTTGATAACACAGAGGCTTCTTTTATCTGGTATTTCTATTTTTTGATCTTGGTCCTTAATGCCAGCTCAAATAACAAAAGGAGTGGTAATCTCTTTGGATGCTTCAGCACATATCTTCCTTAAAATCTTGACCACTTGTTTCTTTGACATCATCCTTGCTTGATTTCTTATCAATGTGATCACTCTTTCAAAGAACTCCCACCTTATCCCTATTTCAGCTTTCTTGCAGTATCTTTTTTGCCCTTCCTCTAAATCTCTTTGATATACATCACCTATTTGTCAACCACTTTTGAAAAATCACATATATCTTCCCGTAGCAGTTCTTGCAGATCCCACCACGCCTCTTCCTCTCATTCTTTTCTGATTCCCCAGAGAATGTAAACATGCTGCTTGTCCCACAGCATGTCATTGCTTCGAAATTAAGTGCGTACTTACTGTCCTCCTGCAAAAGCCTTCATATTTATTGTATCTATTATTTAAAAAGTCCTCTTACTTTTAATAGTCTTGTGATGATACACCTTATCCAATAAATCTGAAACTCTTGTCAAAGCCCTTAACTCGTATTTCACTTACAATGCCCTCTCTCTTTCTCGCTCTTCCCCTCTCTCTTTCTCGCTCTTCCCCTCTCTCTTTCTCGCTCTTCCCCTCTCTCTTTCTCGCTCTTCCCCTCTCTCTTTCTCGCTCTTCCCCTCTCTCTTTCTCGCTCTTCCCCTCTCTCTTTCTCGCTCTTACTTTGATATTTACCCTCACATTTTGTCTCCCTCTTCCCCACTTCCGAGGTGATTTACAGCCTCTCCCATCCTGGAGGCAACAAGGAGAGATCAACTCCTGACTCCCCTCAGCCACTTCCCATCCACCTCATTCTGTTTTCCGAGTCCCACCTGTGCTCATTTCTATGCTGCTCCTGACTTGGACTCAAGGGAAAAAAACACTAATCCTGGGAATCTGCCTCATTAGTGCTACAAAACACCTTCTGGAGGTGGCTCTGTGCCGGGGTGTCTACAAGAAAGTTTGAGTGTGATCCAGCAAGTTAATAGGCTGTCAAGGAGAGCTGAGAGGGACTTCTGCTTATACTTGCACTGCAAGATCTTTGAGAGAGTCTGTTTCATTTGGTGTGATAAACTGTTTCTGTTTGAAGTCCTGGTTCATGTCCTTGACAAGACTCCGTCCCCAGCTGAGTCTATCCCATGCTTTGAGCTGGAATTGCCATGATTTGGGGAGCACAACTGAGACATCTCGCTTAGGTACAGCTTGCTTTCTCTCAAATCCAGGAACTGCTTAAGGGTCCCTTCTAACTCAGAATATTCAGTGAATATTCTGTAATCACTCATTCTCTGCAAGTCCCACCAGTGCAATTTCCTTGTTACTTTGGGTTTGTGATTTACACAAAGTGTCATTTTTCTTTGCATTCCCATATTCCTAAATCTTCTCTTTCCCTTTAGAATCGGCTGTCCAGGCAAGGCTAGGGGTGCTACTTAGTGCTTTGAATCCTGTTCATCTATACATACATCTGTTTCTTATTGCGTAGCTTCTAGTGCAGACCTGACTTTTTTCAAAGGTTTATTTCATTTATTTTCTAAAATGTTTTCTGGTGTTTTATCTGGTGGAACATTGTGTGAAAAATATGACTTGAGTAGGTTGTATACGGAAGTAAACAGAAAATATGAGGCTATGACAGACTGCAAACAGAACTTTTCCAATTTAACTGAAATTTTACAGTTCTATAACTCAAGGAATGCTTTGGATCTCAAAACTGAAAGGTTTTGAATAGCTCCATAACAACATCTAATTGCTCCAGCTATTTATAAAAAAAGAGAAATTGTAAAACATAGAAGTTCAAAAGCGAGCTGTTGCACATGCCCAACAATCTTCTTCAACAATAATTTCATAATGATTTTTAGCTTGAGGACTTTGTGCTGTGCATTTGTAGCAGCCAAATTGACACGATGGAGTGTAATAGCTCCAGAGCAGCGATTACAGTCTGTTGGGTAATTAAAAGCTAAATGGAACGTTGAGAAATGATCCATACAATAGGATTGGCTAATTTCTTCCCTTTTGTAGATTTAAGTCACTCAAGATGATGTTAGCATTTTTTTAAAGTTGGTTTATATTGTTTAAACCACCATGAAACCCAGTTCAGCCTCAGTATGATCTTAAGGAAAATGTCAAGCTTTCTTGGCTTATTGAATTCTATATGTATTATTTTCCTCTCATGAAATACTTTCACACTTGTGCTGTCCACTGAGCTCATAGTGGAGAGGATATTTTGTCTGGAAATTCCTAAGAAATATGACATAACTTATTTACCTTTACCAGAACTACAGGGACCCAGCAACAATAACAGACTTCCCTTTGGTGTCAGGTACCTGTAGACAGAGCAGAGGCATCCCAGAGATTCCTCACATTCCTTGCTGTGGACTGAGAACGGGAGAGGTAGATGTGACACACTCACTGCCACTGGCTTTTGTGGTCATCAATCCAGCTGTAAATGGGAAGAATAAGGAGATACTCCAAAGGCTGAAGCACCTGTGTTCTGGAGACAGGCTGGGAGAGCTGGGGTGTTCAGCCTGGACAAGAAAAGGGTCTGGGAGACCTTAGAGCCCATTCCAGTGCCTAAAGGGGCCTCCAGGAGAGCTGGAAGAGGGACTTTGAAATGACAGGACAAGAGAGAATGACTTCCCACTGCCACAGCACAGGTTTAGATTAGGTATTAAGATTGCTTACTTTTAATTGTTTCTGAAATAGGTTTAGGTTCTATGCTTAACTTAAATCTCCTTCCAACTCCTTCACTTAACTTCTTTACAACTTTACTTCTCCTACCTAAGCAGTTCTTGCCAGATGTTGTCAGTTCATTTTGTGAACCTGTCTGTCTTAACTCTACCTGGTGGAGGGCCATGTCATGTCTCTTTTATTGATTCTGGGGTCCCCAGAGACATGCTCACCCTGGTAACTCAGCAGCAAATGTTGTGCACCCCCATCAGGGTTTCCACAGAACAAGCTGTTTCAGTATTATTAGGGTTTTTTCTGCTACGTGTTTTTGCTGATCCATGGGTTGGACACTTCAAAGAGGCTTCACGGTGATGCTGCCGGAACTGGACTTGACAGGTATTTTTCAACCTGTCTGGTGTTAGCCTGATTTTTAGTATCATTTCAGACAGCTGTTGTAGCAAAAAATATGCTGCAGCACAGGCTACTGGTTAGAGAATCCATATTTCAGCATGTAACAATGTTAGGTGTGCATTCAAACTTGTTAAAACTCTTTGACTGTAACTACGTTTAAAAATGGTTCCAGCCCCAGTTACAAACCCCAGAGGGAGCAGGGCTTTGCTGTCTTGCTCCTCCAGGGCAGCACACACTACCTGCTTCTTGAGTTCTTGCTAGCCTACAGAATAAATGGTGAATTAATCTTCTGTGACTGAGAGAAACTTATGGTACATGAAATTTAGAATGCTGTCCAGACCCTTTCAAAGATGCTTCCATCTCTTTCAGACCTCAGGCTCTAGAAAATTGAACCAAAGGAGTATATGTTGTACCTCTGACAGAACTCCTGTTGTTAACTATTTCTCATCCTTTAATTTCTCCGAGTCAATAGCCTGGCGTGGATGCAGTCTGGTATTTTGTTGAGAAAGCTGCTCTGAGGAATGCTGCACCTGTGCTGAGGGACAGTCACCTTCATCAGCCTGGCCCTGACCTTGCACACATCTTCTGAAACCTCTGTTTCTGCAAGGGCTAAATCCTTCCATCTGCACTATCTTCCCTTTCCCAACAGGAGTCCTTGGGGAAGCTTTTTCTTTCGACAGGGAAGGACATTCTCACCAATGCATAACCTGCTTGTCTAATTCTTCACTCCTACTAATTGCTAAAGTTGTAATTTTAAATCTGACTAGTGGTATCAGAAGGCCAACTACATGGTGTTAGGTGGGTCAGGACCTGCAAATTCCAGCATCTTAATTTGACCTTTGGCAATTGACTCTGTGCCTTTTTATTCCCCATCTTTTCTCCTTAATTGCAGTTGCAGCTCTGTGTCTGGCTGCTATTACAAGAACTGAATTAGAAAAAGGGAAGAAGTTATTCCATGGTGCTTTGGGTCTCAAAGTAGCTATTTAACCCTGTGATTTTGTTAGAGCCATGCATGAAATCTATGCCTCTGATGTCTCTTCTGTCATATGTACTTAAAATGCTGAGAAAGAATACGCTCAAAATGATGATAAAGGGAAAGCTTCAGAATTGTGATAATTTTGACACATCATTACTATGATTGACATGATAAATAAGTCAGGTCATAAGGAATAATGGAGTTCTAAATCCCCAACCGCATAAGCTTGCTGAGAGCGAAAAAAGGGTCTATTAAATTTTCTGTATAGAGATTGCAGTCGCTGGTGCATAAACAATACATTCTATAGCAACCTGTTCATTGCTCAAGTTGTTATTGGCAGGCACTGTGGCATTTCCACAGTCATTAAAAGAAGCTATCACTATTAATCTCCAGTCTCAAGGCAGACAGGTTTAACCTGAAGCTGATCATCAAATAATGGTAACATATATTTGTGCGTTGTTGAACGTGCCCTTTCATCTTTGGATGCCTTTCCTGTAATGGAATGGGAAGGGTTGAATATTACAGCCTTCATTATAAAAGTTAGTAAGTTAATAATGTTTCTTTTAAAGGGCACATTGGCTTTTCCTCCCAAACTGGGAGTATTCATGAGGGAGAGGAGTTTTGCAAAAACTTAGAAGCTCATTCTCTGCGTTCCCCAGCATTCAGGGTATTGCTTCCTTTCTCATCTTTGATGTCCAGGCTCTAATAAAAGATCCTCACCCTTGAGCTGTCCAATAATCCTCTGTTAGAAGGAAAAGGTTTTTTGGTTTGCTGGATCAAGACTTTAAAGTTGCATTGCAGAGTGGTGTATTAACTAGAAATGTGTTTAATGTGTCTCTTTTCTTCCTGGTGGCCCAAGGAATTAATCCCACCCTGCAGGTACATTTGTAGGTACAAGAGCACTGGGAAAGGGTAGCCATGTGGATGAGTTCATCAAGTTCCTTCCTTAAAATGTGGGCCTTGAAAGAACTGAAATAATCAAAATCCTTTGACTCACATTCTCTTGTGCTTCCCCTTGCTCAAGGAAAATTTTGTTTTCCTCTGGGAAATACAGGAATCTGTCACCACAGACAAATGGGAAACTGTGATTCATAAAGGTTACGGGGAGAAAATTCCATTTTTCATCTTCTTTTCATTTTATTTTTCATTCTTCCTAAAGAAAAAGTCATATCCCTTCTTGAATATCCCTTAACATCCTCTCAGAAATGGGATGACATCTGTTGTTTAAGCTGTTAGTACTCTTGTCCCAGTTCCAACTTTTAGTTGTGGTAATCAAGTGATTTGGGTGAAACAAACTCATCCCAACTTATGTCTTCAGTGATCATTTTTATGTGCAGATGCAAAAATTGAATTGCTACCCGGAAAACTTCCTTAATATAAATTACCTTCAAAGCATCCAGTGTCACCAGGACATGGAGCTCACCAGGGATGGGGACAGCCCTGCCCTCTTGTACCCCATGTGCTCACCCAGCACGGACAGTGATGCACTCAGATGAGCTTCTCTGGGCAACCCGTGCCAGGGCCTCCCCACCCTCACAGGGAAGAATTTCTTCCCATTATCCCATCACACTCTGCCCTCTGTTAGTTTAAAGCCACCGTCCCTTGTTACTCCATGCTCTGCTCACGCAATCAGAGCATTCCTTGGCCGCAGGCAGTGACAGCCAGGAGGGAGGGAAAGGCAGCAGAGCCTGCAGGGGCATCCTGGGTCCTTTTGGGAGCACTGCCCCTCCTTCCGGCTGGGATGATTCCCTTCCAAATGCTCTGTGGAAGTAAAAAGCAGCCAGGAGTTGATTTAGAGTGTATGACACTGACCATGTCTGCATCCAGAGGAAGATTTGGAAAGCCAAGAGATGTTGGTTTGCATCTTGGAGTGATTCAGATCAGAGGCTTCAGAGGAGCAGCCCCCTCTGCCCAGGCTCCTTTGCTGGCGGGTTCACAGGGCAGGCAGTGCGTCCCAGCACTCACTAAATACGTGTTCTGCAACATTTCAGGCTGGTTTTCATCTTGACTTTTTTGCTTTTTCTTAAACTTGTTGAATATATGCATTTGACTCTTTGAAAAAGGACACGAGAAAGATCTGACAGAAAATTACTGTGGAGATGGAGGAGCAGGAAAGCAGATTTTTAATGCTGGGGTGGAACCTGCTGCTTGAATGGCCTTAGCACACGTTTTGATCTAGGGTTTAGACATTCATTTAAAATGCTTGCAAAGATAAAGCTGAGTTAAATTGGTGTGATGACTTGTGCCAGAGTCTGTGGACAGCTTGAAACAATAACTCTGGGAAATGCAAATTGCCTGGTTTGTTCCCCCACTGGCATTGCCTATGACAAAAGCTGGGGGAATACACTGTTTTCTCCCCTGTCCTGACTGCTGTTGACCAGAGATGTTGTGAATAACTGTGCAGCAGTGGCATTTAATTTACTTGCCATATCACATTAACAAGTTTTCCATCTGAGAACTGGGCTGCAAAGGGAGTGTGAGAAGGTGGGGGCAGCTTCAGAGACTGGGACATCCCCATGGGAGTTGTAGATCATCATCTTCTTCCAGTTGGAGACTGGAAAGGAGCAAAATCTTTTCACCCTGGATGTGATTGTAGCCCAAAGTGTTCAAAGGTCACATTAAACAGGTCAGACACACCTGCTTGTAGCCGTATTTCAGTAATGTTTGTCCTCACCTCATTTGCACCACACATAAAATGGAGATAATGGTTCCTCCATCTTCTGGAGAGGTCTCTGGTGTGCTGGGAGAAGCAGTTATTATTTTTCAAGAGCACTTTCTACTCCTTACACTTTCCAGTGGTAATAAATTGTACTTTTTAATGGTAGGACTAAAGGATTTGTGTGGAAATAAATCAGGGTTTTTTTTAAATGTTCCACTTTCCCTCTTTGGGTTTTGCATTTTATCCATTTGTATGCACAGAGAGGAGCCAGAAACAACAGAAAAATTGTTAGCAGCTAAAATCGTTTGTTTTAAAGCATTTTTGTGATTGTAGTTCTCCAATATGAGAAACAGGTTTGCAAGAAGCTATTTTTTTTTTGTCTTTTACATTCGCTATTGCTATTACTTATTATGAGTGATAGATACGATTCACTATAAAATACACAATTTTATGTCTACCCTGCCTGTATTAAGGAGAGGTTCAACCATTTACCACTTTCCAAGATAGCTTTGAGTTGTTTACAATGATTTGCAGAAGTTTCTTAATGTCTGTCAGAAGTCTGATCGTTTTTATCCTGCCCGTGGTTGCAAACCTGAAATTTTTGACCAGCCAAAATATGGGAAAATGCAGAGAAGCACTAAAAAGCCCACATTTCCTGAGCTGTAGTTACACAGTGGATTGAAGCTTGTGACTTTTTTCATCGATGTTATTTGAAATCAAATCAAATTAAAAAAGGAACTTCCCCTCCAAATCAACAACCAAACCCCCACCTGGGATTTGTGAATCACTGTTGCCTGGATTGGGATGAGGTGGGAAGCAAGGAAAACAGAAACCCAAGGCAATTTCTACGTCGTGTGAAATACATGATTTATTTAATGTGTAAAATCCTCAGTAGATCTGTCTGAAGTCCTCACTGAGGTGTGTGGCAGATGTTTATAGGAAGCAGAACAGCCCAGGTTCTGTGGCCTGGAGCCGGTGCTGGTACCAGAACTGCTCTGTCCTCTCCACACTGGCAAGTGCAGTCTTGTCCCAGGTCCCCTCAAAGTCACAAGCTCTGGGATACCGTGGATGCTTGAATGTGAAGACCTTTATTTGTGCCTTATAGTGGGCTCTGTTACAGTGGCATTAAAGCATTTTGCTGAAATACCAAATAATCCTTTTCTTTTTCAGAAGTGCTAAGTGAAAGCACATTGATTTTTTTTTTTTACTTTCTTTTAGCAACTTCAATAGCTCAAGATTATTACTATTTTTAAGAGTGATAGAGAAATGTCAAAAATGCTTCATCTGTGCTTTTATTTTTATATATCACCAGGCTTTGTTTTTTTAGTTGGGTTTTTTTTTTGGGGGGGTGGTGGTTATAGGCTTTGGGAGCAGAAGGACAGAGAGATAATGGTTTATTTTTTAAAGCTGCTTCTATTTCTGGGTTCTCCTAGTGATTTTGTGATCCAGTAGGTAACATACTCTTAAATTTGGTCTATGCTGTAAAATTCTTTGGCTCCTGAATAGCCAATTGGTCTGGCACACCTTAATCTCATTTTTATAACAACTTTAGAAAGAAAGGAGGGGAGGGAGATGGAGCTGTATGTGGCACTTCATGGGGTATTCCCAGTAGCCTGCAGCGGTATTAGCAGTATTATAACATGATTTATTCATTTAGTGTTTTCTCTCACTGAAGATAGGTTTGGATGCGCTGAGTTTGCAGAACTAATCCCACAGTCAAAATGCTGGATGGAAGTCACCGAGCAGAAGGTGGCAAAACCAGGTTGGCTTTGTGGGTGTACAGGTTCCAGGTACTGGCTGCAGCCAGCTCTGCCAGCCTGCCTGCCAGTTTTATTTTAGCTGCTTGCTACAATTTTAGTCCCATCCAAATGCGTTTTATGTGTTTATATAAAGTGATTCATCCTTCCTCGTTCTGTGTAAGTAGTTTTAGGAGGCTGTGTGTGTAGGAGAGAAAGCGAGCGAATGTTTCGTTGCCAAGTGGACCCTGCAACGTTTTCTTACAGGTTTTAGCTGCTCTGACATCTGACAGTTCTCCTCTGTCCCAGCCCATTGCCATCTGGATAGCAGAATCATATTGTTAAGGGTTATTCTGGGGGCAAATCTGAAGAAAATGGGTTAATTAAATAGAAACAATGCTGTTGTGTTGTGCCTAATGACACATAGCCAATTCATTTCGAACTGACAACCCAAGGACATTTTGGAAAGTGACAGCGTGTTTCTAAACCTAAGGGTGAAATGATTTCTTTTTAAAGCAAAATGAAATAGATGTCACTTGTATCTCAACAACATATAAATTCATGTCTTAGACAATGGCACATTTCCTAATGTACCTTTTTATCTTTCATTTATTCCCCCTAATTTTCCTTATTAACTGTAATTCTGTTGTGACATCCGAGTGTCATTTTATAATGACAGAAATTTCAAATAAGAAGCAGCATGAAATAGGAAGTTTTGGATGAGCTGGGAGACAAGAGCACCCTGTGGAAATGAGCTTCTGGGTTTTTTTGTTACCACAGCAATGAGTTCTTGTATTATTCAGGGGAGGCTGTTTACCATCCATCCCACAAAAACGGTGACTCGGCCTCTTCTGAGAGGGCGAGGAGTCAATGCAAGATTGGGAAGACATCCCACTCTTCAGCTCCTCTTTTACCAGGGTACAGCAGATAGGAAACCATAAGTACATTAATGCAAACAGCGTTTGTACAGGCCAAGCAACGGACAACCAACAATTTATTTTTAACAATGCTGACACTACCCAAACTCCAGAAATACTAACAAAGAGCCTGGAGTAATAACTTCCCCTCAGATTTCTTTTTACAGTACTTGCAGCATTCTCTGAGCAGCATTTATGTCCTGGGTATAAATAGGCAGGTACAAAACCCATTCCATCTCCCAGGGAAAAAGAGATGCTGCTTTAGTCTTGCCTTAGAAAATTAAATGCTTATCCATCTGTGGAATTATTTTTGAATGAATAAGTTTGTAGACTTGCTTTAGCTGGGTTATTGTTTGCTCTTTTGGAACATTCTTTGCTTTCACAGTTGTTTTGTTCTTGCAACAGAGGAAATACAGCAGTGTGTATTTTTCTCCCTGCTGAGGTCTGAGGCAACCTTATATTATAAAATAACCAAAGATTGATAATCACAAAGGCTGCAAAGGAGAAGCTGTACTTTATTTAGAAAAAACATCTCTGCTATAAAGCGGAAACAAAATTCTTTCTTTTGTTAGAAAAATGTTTCTTTGGATTCTGAGCTCTCCTGTGTTCATGGTTTTGCCCTGCTTTTTTTATCTTGCAGTACTCGAAATGTATTTAATGAAATTTTATTTACTTCTGAATGTTCATGACCTGAACAACTCTGCTTTTATTAAGGGTTGTCTCCCTTTAGAAGAGAGTGGAAAAGTAACATGATATGGTCAGGGGGATGGAGAACTTTTAGACCATATGGAGTGGACCTGAGGCCCCTGATAACCTATTTCTCAAAATATTATTTTGACAAGTCATTCCATATGTTTGGTTGAGTTAGCTGCTGGAAGAAGGCTGTGGGGTATCTCCTTGTTTTTCAGATCTGTTCTCTTTATGCAAAGACTTGGAAATAGCAGACCTTTGGGAGCAAGGTAGCAATCTGGAACCCAAAACGTGTTTTTCAGATACGTATATATATAAATAGAATGCAGCAAGAGTTGACCTTGTGTTTAAAATGCTGCGCAGTGAGTGCATCTTGGTTTGAATAATAAGTTCAAAACCAACAAGAATGTCTATTTAGTTCAGAGTTATAACACTCTGTAGAAGTGCTCTCCTTTAAGCCTTCATAAACTTTGGAGCCTGTAACGCCTGGGATCTGAGGAGAGGTGGTTGAATTTGGTGGGGTTTTCTTTTGAAGTTTCACTGTTTGTCAAGTCATATCTTTTACTCTCTTTTAAACTATAACCTCTTTTAAACAGACAAGAGGAGAGATTTAGATTGTACAGGAAGTTAGGAAGAAGCTCTTTCCTGTGAGGGTGGGGAAGCCCTGGCACAGGTTTGTCAGAGAAGCTGTGGCTGCCCCATCCCTGGAAGTGTCCAAGGCCAGGTTGGACGGGGCTTGGAGCAACCTGGGATAGTGGAAGGTGTCCCTGCCCATGGCAGAGGTTGGAACTGGGTGATCCTTAAGGTCCCTTGTCCCAAACCATTCCATCATTCTATGATCATTCTGTGTGTAGGTCTCTCCTTCGAATGTACTGCACCACACTATCATATTCATTAAAAAAACTGCTGCAAAGAAATAGATCTTAGGAACTCACATATGATCAATTGTACATATTTGTTTTATGCTCTACAGCGCGTATTTAATCTTAAATCTTCCCTGTGAAAATAGTGCTTCCATTACTGTTGTCATAAAATAAATTCTTGAAGGCGTTTCTGAAAGAATTTCTCCCAAAGCCACTGCAAATGCTTTTCCTTATTTAAGTCCAGCAAAGGATAGATGAGGTAGTCTTTTTTTTTTCTTCTTCTTTTTTCTCATTTTTATGTTACCACCTTTTCATTTCTAAGCAGAAGAGTGGTTAAACTTCTTAGAATTAGAACCAGCAACGAGATTGTCAATTGTCATCTTACTTCTGCCGAAGTAAGTTAAGAAATTCATTTATAGCAAGCCCCAACATGAAGCCATATACAAAGACATATCTGTAAATAGAAGGCAGAATTTTATTTTCTCCAGTTTCTCTCTCTGGTCTGCTGCTTGACAATAAACGAGGGTCTGCTGGTGAAAATTGGAGCCCCTGAAATCGCAGCAGCTCTTTGATCCCAGTGACACAGCGAGATCCTCAGCTCAGCTTTCCTCCTTCATTTCTTCTCTCAGCTCTTGTTTCACCGGTGAATTTTGTATTTCTCTACGTTACTATTTACTGACAGTTCTGGTTTATTTAACATCCAGTGTGGTTTACTAACTCAGTTTGGTTAATATCCAGTACGTGAAGTGCCAAGGCTGTAAACCATTAAAAGTTGAGGGTTTTTCCTCAGGAGAAACTGGGTCGTGCTGGCTGTTGCAGGAACCTCTGCAACCACAGCCAGGACCCTCAAACCTGTTTCTTTCTCCCAAATGCATCCCTGTTTATAGTTAAAAGGATGCTTCTCTTACGATGCACTAAAGTACGTCATAAAAATATACAGCCTCTTAAAAGTAATTTCCACTGATGAGTTATTTTTAAACCTTTTTAAACATAGGCGTGTTCTGGGAGAGATTTGAGATTGTTTGGCCTGAAGAATACAAGGCTCCTGGGAGACCTTAGAGCCCCTTTCAAAGGGGCTTTGAGAGAACTGAAGAGGGACTTTGGACAAGGACATGGAGTGACAGGACAAGGGAGAATGGCTTCCCACTGCCAGAGAGCAGGGATAGATGGGATATTGGGAAGGAATCTTCCCTGTGAGGGCAGTGAGGCCCTGGCACAGGTTTGTCAGAGAAGCTGTGGCTGCCCCATCCCTGGAAGTGCCCAAGGCCAGACTGGACGGGGCTTGAAGCAACCTGGGATAGTGGAAGGTGTCCCTGCCCATGGCAGGGGGTGGAACTGGACGAGCTTTGATGTTTCTCCTCACCCAAACCATTCTGGGATTGTATGCAAATCCCCAGGCTCTCATCCCTGGCTCCAGAGAGCTGCTCTACCTGTTGCTTCTTGCAGCACTTTGAAGATGGCTCTGAGGCCAATAGATTCCACTGCTAGACCAGGGATGTTTTTCCCCCTTTTAACTGCTATTGGATAAGATTACACACTCTATCCACTTATATAGGTGATATTAAAGCTATCTGGTGAATTGAAAAGCCACCTGAGTGTTCTTTAGCTAGAATAGCTTGAGGCTATATATTTTTTCATGTTAAAAGCTCTAATGATGTGCTGGATGATAAGTTTCCAGGCAGAAAGAAACCCCTCACTGTGCATGGGGGAAGGTCAGGTCAGTGACAGAGACTGAACTTCCAAATTGCTCTTTTTGCACAAGGAGTTGTGAGAAGGGGATTTCAGAGTGTTTGAACAGAAATTTGGTCTGCTTTTGAATTTAGCTGCTGAATCACAGGGAGCTGTGTTACTAAGCAGTGATTTAATTTCCTTAAAACTACATGGGACAACACTAGAAATTTATTTCTGAAGTAGTCCTAAAATACGAAATGGGTCTGTAGATGTCAGGAAGTAAAAAAAGAGGTGAATTCACCCCCCCATATAGCAGATGCTGGGTCATCTGCACTTAATGGCCTGTAGAAAAAGAGCAAAATCAGGCAAAAAGCCAAATCTCCCATTCCTGTCCCAGTCTTCAGAGCAGAACTGATGAGAGACAAGGTGGAGAGAGTGTCACCAGGAACCATCCCGGCCTTGCTGCTTCTCCCAGGGCACTGCAGTATTTGTTGCTTACAGAAATGTACTTCCCATTTTTGAATCAACTGGTTTTAAGCCCCTGCCTCTCATTATGCCCAGGAGTAGACCCTAAAAACTCTCCATAAGTTTTTAGAGCTTTTCAACCTGTTTTTTAGACTCTGTTTTATCTAATAAAAATATATAAATCTCCTCTACTGGAGTATCTACACAGAGAAGGATATAAATCGTCTTGTGGCTAGAGTTGAGTTCTCTATTAATCTTTCCCTAGGGCTAAATCTACCAGCACTTGCAGTCTGTGTGAAAGTCCCTACAAAAGGGGGAAAAAAAGCTGTTACAGACATGGCTGTTATTTGTTTAAACATTTGGAGACATTTATAGTGTGATGCCGCCTTGGTTTTTTGCCCTTGCTCCTGGTCTTTTGTTTGTGTGTATTTCAGCGAATCCTTTCAAACTTGTCAGGAAAGAAAAGTTTGCCTTGTTTAGCTGAGTAAAATTAAGACTGTGAAGGAGTATGATTGTTTTCTATAAATACTTTAGGACGTAAACATCCCAGAGGAGGAAAGCAGCTCTTTAAGTTAAAGGCCAGCTTTGGCAGAAGAACAAATGGACTCCATTGGCCAAGAATACATTTAAGCTGGAAATTAGGAGTGTTTTTAACAGGTTGAACAGAAAAGCATTAGGAAATTTTCCAACTTTTTGCCACTGTCTCCAGTACACTGAGTAAAGGGATTGCATGATGGGACGTCACAGACAGGGAATTACACTGACCTGGGAGGTGCTTTGTAGCTCTCTGCTCCAAACACCGTTTGGAGGAAGCTCCATACATGTGAAATACATTAATTATTCAAAATGTTGTCAGGAAGGTATTTTTTCTCTTTTAATAGAATCATAGAATGACAGATTGGTTTGGGTTGGGAGGGACCTTAAAGATGATCTAGTTCCACCCCCTGCCATGGGCAGGGACACCTTCCACTATCCCAGGGTGCTCCAATCTGACCCTGAACACTTCCAGGGATGGGGCAGCCACAGCTTCTCTGGGCACGCTGTGCCAGGGCCTCCCCACCCTCACAGGGCAGAATTCCTTCCCAATATCCCATCTATCCCTGCCCTCTGTCAGTGTGAAGCCATTCTCCCTTGTTCTGTCTCTCGACATCTGAAGTCCCTTCTCCAGTTCTCTCAAAGCCCCTTTGGAAAGGGCTCTAAGGTCTCCCCAGAGCCTTTTCTTCTCCAAGTGAACACCCCCAGCTCTCTCAACCTGTCTCAGAGCAGAGGGGCTCCAGCCCTTGGAGCATCTCCATGGTCTCCTCTGGACTCATTCCAGAAGCTCCATGTCCTCGTGGTGTTGAGGAGCCCAGAGCTGGACACAGCCCTGCAGGTGGGGTCTCACAGGAGGGGAGAGCAGAGGGACAGAATCCCCTCCCTCAAGCTGCTGCTCATGCTTCATTTCTCCTTTAAGGCTCTGTTTCTGCAATATAATATATCTACTAAAATTAGGACTAAGAATGTTTTCACTCTCTTCAGACTAATTCAGCAGCCTCCCAAAGTTCAGTGTATTCAGTGCAGGTTAATTTCTGTGAGTAGGTTTATTTTTCAGAGTTAAAGGCATCAGAAGTACTGTTAGAACACAAAAAGACCATCACAGTCCCAGGCAGAAAGCAAGGGAGGGCAGAGTTTCAGGCAGTGCTTTATGGTGGGCAGTTTGGGAAGATGAATTTGTTCAGAACAGAAACAGTTGTTAATGAAATCTTCTGTAATTGCTTCTCTACCATCTCCCTCATACATCAGGTATTCAATTTGTGATCTGCTTGCTGTGCATTGTTCTGGGTTTTATTATTTTATTCACTCTTTTTTCCTTTTATTTTCCTTTTTTTTTTTTTTTTTTTTGTTTAATTTTGCTTGCAGCGGAAATGCATCATGTGTTTGTTCTGATGTGGACAAAGCTTAGTCACACTGACAAGAGTATATTGAGTCAATAAATATAACTGACCTGAATCATTCACTTGTTTTGCTTGTATCGTGTTTTATAAACCTTTTTCATATCTGGTGTTTTATTCATGTGTCATGATGTCTGATGTCTGGGTCAAGACAAGGGCTGTATATATAAGAATTCACTTGCTGGAATATTCAAATAACTAGGCTTTTTCCCCTATAAGTTGGATCTACTAATTGAAGTTTTTGTATTGTTTCTTATATTTTTTCATTGTACAGTCTAGTTTCTTGAATAAATAATGTTCATTCTTCCCTGTTTGAGGAGTCTTAAGACATCCCTAGGTACTGAAAAGTTATAATTCTTCATACACCAAGTCTTTATCGTTAATTTGCTAATTATTTTATCAATGTGTAACTTTGACTCAAAAAACCCCTCCATTTGAAGTTTTTATGTTCTTTACCAAACTGAACAAGTGCAATCAAGAATCCTCACAGGAAAGTCTCTGTTACTTTTCTTTACATCTGGAAATCTGAGCAGAGCCCTCTGCAGTGCACAGCACTGTACGTATTTCCCTTTCTTTGAAAATAAATAAACCTTGCTAGAATCAAAGTGGAAAACTGAAATAGTGACACTGATTATCTTAATGCTTTTTTATTGTCTCACCTGTTAATAATCACTCTAATAAGCAGGGAACAAATAGACATGTTTGGGGATAGAGGTTTATGATTGAGAACACCCTTGTTTCTATTATTTGCATAATGCCTTCTCTGGTGCCTGCAGGTGGTTGTCAGCATTTGCTTTTCTGTTGATCAGCCTCCAATTCCTGTTGTGCATCTTTTACTCGAAAGGGGAAGGGAAATTAATCTATTATTGATCAGGATCCAATTCCTGTTGTGTATCTTGTACTGGAGAAGGAAAGGGGCATTAATCCGTTCTGGGTTGATAATTCAAACCATCTGCAGGTAGTACCTGGAATCAGTGAATGTGTTCCACTAGGGAGTTTGCATTTGTAAGGCTGATGTTTTTTTCCCTCCCTCAAGCAATCTTGAGATCCTGTGTGATTGTCATTTCTCCTCTTTTCTCATAGTCCATGATACACAGGCACAGATTGTACATTTTTGATGCAATAAGGCTGTACTATATGTAATATTTTTGCTATTTGTATTGGGCTCTTATCTCCTATCCCGCTTTTTACCTAATATAGGTAACCATAATTTGCATGTATCCTGCATGGTAATTGCAAAGGCATTGCTACATACTGTGCAAGCCTGACAGTCTATAGGAAGTTTCTGGTGAAGGCTGTCCAATCTTTTTCTCTCAGGATAAGCTACAAATGGTTTCAAAGTTCTGTTAAAGAATTCTAATTTCTCCATGAGTCTGGGGTTAGTGTAGTGATGATCTCTTCTGTGAAATGTTTTTCTCTGTTGGACAAATTTCATAATATTAGTCAATAAATTCATTTTTGGACACTGATTCCTAGGGGATCCCTTCTTCATTGAAAACCAGACCCTGAGAAGTGGTAGCAGGAGTAACTTACACTAAGAGTAGGGATGACGAGCAGTCAACCTCACATCCCAGGCTTCACCTCACACCAAGTAAATGAGGGTGATCTGGATGATTTTTCAGGCAATTCTGCCTCCTACTCATGGTCACCTTGTTTGGATTTGGTGTCTTCAGAGGGTTGAGTCTTGTAAGCCTCAAAAATCAACCTCATCATTTTTCTGAAGTCTGAAGTCAAACTATTACATTGTTTCAAGGGATAAACACTTTGTCACTTTCTATTAAGGCTAGTTTACACCATATCTCTGTCAAATGAATTTGAGCATCCATTGAAGTGATACACTTAACATTCTGCACTGCAAATACAGATACAAAAAAACTTTGCATGCTATAATGTAAAATCTGGGAAATAACCTAAAATTTATACATGTCTGAAGGGGAAAGAACCTATTGTATCTTCACTCATGTGACCTGAGTGAGATTTCAGTTCTGTTGGGGAAAATTAAGCACCCAAGTGGCTTTGATAGAGTCTGTGTTCATTACAAACTGTAAATTACAATGTTTAAAATTCCCTGTACTTTACATGGCAATGTATGTACAGAGATAAAAACATTGTCTTTCCAGAGATGATAGGGCAATGTACATAATTATTGTATTTAAATAGCAGATTAAAGTTCTACAGCTCATCAGTGTTAAAAAACCTCAGTGTTAAAGAGCGCTTGGATGGGTTTCATCTTTGCTCAGGCAGGAGGGAGGGAAGGGGGAAGTTCAGAGAGCTCCCGGATCAGTGATGTGCAGTCATACCCAGCCACCTGTGATAAAAACAAATAGACCGTGCAAGAGGAGGTCACTTTTTCTTTTTCTCTCTTCCCTCAATTTATCTGTACCTTGTGCAGAATCCTGAATTCCACAATTTGGAGAGGAGTTTGTGTTTAGAGGAACAGAAAACCCTCAGATCTTCTCTTCGCCGTTTTCTGTTATTGTGTCTCTTTAAGAAGAATTCTAATATGGAAAACATAATATCAGTCTTAATCTACCTTAATATCTTGTGCTGCACATGGCAGCAGTTCTCCAACTGCTTCATGAGCAGCTGGGGATGGGAACCACTGAAGAACTCCCTCCACTCCTGAGTCCAGGCCTTGGGTGTTACCACGGTCCTCAGACCTTGGTTGGGCTCTCCCCTGAAGGCACTGCAGGCATTGAGCCCTTGTACATCCTGCCAATAGTTAAGACAGCGAGTAATGAGAAAATGTATTCTCTTTTTGGAGAATAGTCCCTGTTGGATTAAGATTCTTCCCTAGGTGGCAGCCCTTCTGTCCAGCTGTCTATTAAGGACTAGAATCAGACTAAGAGCACACCCCTTAAATTTTCATCAGTGCCACTCTGCCTGGTCTCTGCAGCTTCCTACAGGTTCTCCCCAGATCTGTTACTCTAATAACAAAGCATCCCCTGAATACAGGTCTGGGGGCAGTGTTTTTCTCTGATGTGGCTTTGCTGTCTTAGCTGAGAGGAGGGGATGAGAAAGCTGATAGAAAGAAAACAAGAACTTCTCTTCCCAAAATACAGGGAACCACCATTCCCAGCCGTATTCTGTGAGTGAATTCATCTCATTGTAACGGTGTTCTTGTGTTTATTTGTATTACTCCCGCATTTCAGTGTCTTTAATAAATATCTCCTTCAGAGAAGCCGAAGCTCAATCATTTCATTAAAGGACACGTTGGAAACCGAGCAGTTCTAAAATAGTGTCAAACATCTGTGGGGCACCATGGGATGTCAGGGAGGGGAAATGGTCAGTGATGGCTGTAGAGAAGCTGCCTGAGGGGAGGAGGAAGAGTGATGAAAAGCCAGAGGAAACAACAAAGATCTAGAAAACTCAGGCAACAAAAAGTCTGATGAAATAAAAAAGGAACAGTGAAGAAGAAAAAAAAAATTCAATTGTTTTCTACAAAGGATTTTCACAGAAAATGTCTGTTTACTAACAATGACATTCTGCATTGGATTTTAGTGCAGCATCAGTCAAGTAAAATCACTTCTGTGCAGTGCATTAGGAGGTAGAAGAAGGATAGAGTGGCTTTATTGACAGGTAGGATGAGAAACCTGGAAAGTCTGGGTAGTTGTTCATTATCTGATTGTTTGCAGTAGCTCTCTCCCTTCCCCAGCCTGATCTGCCATGTCACATCATCCAAACAAAATCACTGTGTTTTTCCTTATCTCGACTGGAATCCTGACTATTCTGCTACTCCAACCTGTCGATTTCTTATAAAAAGATGAAGTTCTGAAAGGATTGGGTGGACACACAGATCCCATGTTACAGCCATACTGGGATTTTTACTGGAAAGTAGAACTAAGTTCCTTCTTGGATATTTAGAATAGCCACAAAACAAAGCTGCAAACTGCCCCCTACAAAAGGAGCCCTGGGAGTGTCCCTGTTGAGCTTGATTTGGCAGGAGTGGGGCCAGAGTGAATTATGGCTAAGGGTTTCTTAGTGCTGCAAAAGGAAATTTAAACTCTTTGTTTACAAAATAGGGATATGCACACCACCTGCATACTGCTTAGATAATACTTTGAAATGTTGTTTCCTCTGTATGCTGTTAAATCTATTGCAGACCTCAGTTGGTGTATTCCTGAGTTTCCAAGTTCTGCACCACGTCAGTGTTAGTTCAGTCACAACCTTCAGCAGCAAGGGTTTGTACCTTGCATTTCCCAGTTTCCCGTTCTGCTTAATCAGCATGGACTACCCTCCTTTGCAGAAAATATTTGATGAACTGCCTTCCTTTTCCATCAGTTTAGTTTTATTTTCATTGCTTTTCTCTGTAATTTGTTTATTGGTTTCTGTATCTTTAGAAAATTTTATTACTCTGTTATTCAAGCTAAAAAATAGCTAATTTTTCTTTCCCAAATGAGTTGCTTGAAGCAAAGTACCTATGAATACATGGGTATTTTAATTCACTTACTAAATGTATACAGAGAAAATTTACAAGCTGCCTTTTTTCAATTTTTTAAGTGTCTGCTGACTGTTGCATAAGCTAAATTATTTACAGTATAGAGCCTCACAAAAGAGTAACAGATTTGGGTTATTTACTTTCCTGATAAGAAAAAGGGATTGAAGTTGCTGTGATATGCTGCTTTGTTAATTTTATATTTGTTCCCCAGTGTGTAAAATCTTTTTAAAGAACTAACATGAGTATTGGCAGACTCTTTTGAAATGGTGTGGAAGGGGTAAGATTAAACAAAACATGAAAAGGCCTTAAAAATATAAGTCAGCAAGTGTTTGATAAAAATAAAAGTGCTCAACAATGGAAAACCTTTAGGCTGCTTAATTTATTTGCTCTCTCTTTGACAATGGCCCCTGCTCTCTGACTCAGAGTAGTTCTGGGAGTTCTGTGTTTTCACTGATTCCAGGCTGGGGATATTGGAGCAGTGTTGGGCATCCCAATATAGGAAAGATATTGAGCTGTTGGAGAGTGTTCAAAGGAGGACAATGAAGATGGGGAAGGGCCTTCAGTCAAAATATGTGAGGAGCAGCTGAGGGTACTTGGGGTGTTCAGCTGGAGAAGAGGAGACTGAGGGGAGAGAGACCCCATTGCAGTGACAATTCCTGGGGAGGGGCAGCCCCTGATCTCTGCTTTATGGGGAGGAAGGACAGGAGGCAGGGACTGGCTGGAGTTGTGTCAGGGCAGGGTGAGGTTGGATCTCAGGACAAGGTTCTTCCCCCAGAGGGTGGTTGGGCAGTGCCCAGGCTCCCCAGGCCAGTGGGCACAGCCCCAAAGCTGCCAGAGCTCAGGCGGCGTCTGTGGAGTGGCTGTGCTGGAGATTCCCCTTTAATGAAGGGATTGAAATCCATGATGAGGTTGAAGAATGAAACTCTCAGCAGTGCCTGGAACATGGCAGTCCTTGTCATGGCCGTCCCAGATGTACAAAGCCCTCACAAGGTGTCTTTATGCCCTTACAGGTACCACAGAGCCATCGGACACTCTGGCTCCCACCATTGTGATCCGCCCTCAGAACACCAGCGTGGTCGCGGGGAGCAGCGAGGCCACCCTGGAGTGTGTGGCCAATGCCAGGTATGGAAACACCCTGTGGGGTTACAGGGAACCCATTGTAACAGCCTGTCCTTTGCTGAGAAGGACACAGGATGTTATTTTCAATTTTTTTATTAACTTAGAGATTGAAGCAGAATGCTTGCTCTTCAACACAACCTGATGAATAATCGCATTTGTCCAACATTACTGAATTAAACCTATTGATTTTTCTGGCCAAATGAGGGCATGGACAGGGATTCTTTCCCACCTGTTCCTCACACAGAAAGGAAAAGAAGTGCAGTGGTTTTCAAGCAGCAGACATTACCTTAAGGAAAAGGTTATGGTAGGGGCTAATAATATTTCAACTGTGTTGCCTGTCAACAGGAAAGGTGATATTGTGAACAGTCAATGCTGCCTAGTAAATAAATTAGTGAGGATCTCCTATGAAGTAATTTATTTCAGGCACTCTCATTTTACAGTGATTATTGCTCAACTGTTCATAACGCACTGTAATATAGAATTCACAGCATTGCTCCTACATTTCCATCTAGTTGGCCTTGAGTAGCTTTGAATTTCACTGGAAGTAAATAGCTGAAGTCCTTGGATGATAAGACCAACTGATTCACTTTCCCCTCTGAGGGCAGAGATGTTCTTGATATGATTAATATTGTTTTGATAATTGAGTTATAATGAAAGCACTTCCCATGCAGCTGATTCCCATAGCAGTATTTACTCCTTTTGCTTAGAGAAATCAAATTATTAGCACTTAACTTCTATTGCTGTATCAATTAGCTGTACTTACATAATGCCACTTGAGTAGTCTGAAGTCTGGATGTGTACAAGTCATATATACATTTCTTTCTTGATAGTGAATGTTGGGAATACAGAAAGACTTAAAGTAGTATTATAAGCTGTAATATTATATTCTGTATGTGTACATAAATGCACACACGGAAGATTATTCTGTAATATATGTATGTTTTATTGGTGTATTCTTGTATTATATTTCTTGGCAGGCCTCTTGAGAGGCTAAGTGTGACCTGGAAGAGAAACGGAATAAAGATAACCAGTGGCATTAGCAACTTTGGGAGACGACTCACTGTCACCAACCCAACCTCTGCTGATGTGGGGATGTACTTCTGTGAAGCAAAACTGAGGGAGAGCACAGAGGAACCAGCAAGAGCAAAGGCCTTCCTTTCTATACTGGGTAATTCTCAAGGCAATGTGTTTTTTGGTAAAACAGACTCTGGGCTGAGGTATAATAGGAAATAAAATTGATATCTTAATATTTCATTGACCTTACATTTGAACCTTTCTTCTGAGAACAGAGCAAAGGAGGTGATGGAGGGTTATCTGCCCAATTAATTCCGCTGTTCTTCCCTACTAATATAACTTCATCAAATAGATTTTTTTAAACACTGATGTGACTCTGAATCCCCTGTGAAACTATACATTTAATGAGAATTTGGAGAAATACAGTAGTAAAATCCTTAATGGGCAGCTTCTGTACCTTGGCTTTCAGATGCATTAAATCCTGATTAACTTCTGGCTTGCTTACATCTAGTTTTCATATGTCAAGTGTCTGTATGTCTGAAAGAAGGCTTTTAGGAGCACTTCTGTGCCTTTTGTGTTGCAAGGGCCAGTCAGAGGCCAAGAGCACACACAGGCAGCGGGCCCTGGTGGGGTGACAGGAGAGGCAAGGAATTACCAGTACAGCAGCTCTTTTTGATGGACCTTGGCCTCTGAGGGAAACTTTGGATGTTACACTTCTGAAGGGACATTGCTGCCCTTTCCCTGCCTGTTCCCACCATCTCCTCTCCAAGTGTTGCTGTGGGAAGGAGATTGACCTTTGGAAATGTGGGTACCAGCATATCTTGAGATCATACTGCAAATCAGCACACTGCACACGGAGTGGGGCATTTCAGGACTTCTAGACTAAAAGAGATGTTTTAGACTAGGAACATCGAGATGTTTTAAGCCAGAGCTGATTGTGTGAAGTCAAGCTTTTGTGTAAGAGTGCCAGTAATAACTGGGTGAGTGTCCTGGGAAGATCATTGCTCTGGCAGTGACACGTCTCAGCGCTGGTCAGGGTTTGTTTCTTTCCCTTTAAGGAGCAAAGATGGATTTCAACTTATTTCTGGTTTTTGTTTAAACTCATCCTTATTCATAAGATCTTATTGTACCTGATTACCTTTACTGCCCTGCTCACAGATCCATCCTAATGCAATACTTAAAGCAGCCTCTTGGTTAACGTAAAAGATTCTTAAATACAGTTACAGTAAAGCTGAAAAATAATCGTTGGGGAGCCATATTAAACTAGCAGTGCTTTGGTAGCTTACATGCTGTCTTATTTTTACATGTTTTATTTATTTTTTTATCCAGTTTTAGGAGGCTGTCAGGGAATGAAGTTATGAAAAGGTCTGTAGATGAGAACAAGCAGATGAAAGGAAGCAGAAACAAATTGGTTACCGATTACTTTTATTTCCTTCTGATGGAACACGACACTTCACATGCAGGTGTTTACTCAATGTGTCAGCAAAGCCTGATACATTTCTTTATTTATGAGTTTCTTGAGCTGCAAGATGGATCTCTAATTCTAAACAGGGAGGCAAATCAAAGGATTAGTAGTTAATGCATAACTCATATTCAGCTTTAGAATTCTTGGATGGATCTGGCCGTCATTTAATTAGTCAAGGGATGGGTTCTAGAGGAAAGCACAGACAAGATTCAAACCTGAGGATTTCTGCAGCGTGTATCTCACAGTCCACTGGGGTAGTACTTACAGAGAATCAAGTGTGCTTGGCCATTTGCATGCATAAAATATTTGTAGTGTCTGTGTGTTGTTGGGGAGCTGATAATGAGCTGTACTTGGGAGAAAAATACACTGTGGACTTAATGAGGGGTCTTGACTAACAGAAAAAGGAAATTGTGTTAAAAGAAAATGTTTGTTTTCAAAATGGGAGAAATCAAAGACAGACCCTCAACAGTGTGGCAATGAGAGCTTTGTGGATCAATAGAGAAAAATACTTTGCTATTAACACATAGAATAGCGGTAGCAATAAAAGGATGCATCAAAGGTATCACAAACACTGAGCTAATCAAAGCTTTTTTTACAAATCTATCAGTTCTTGACTTTCCCAGCTGAGGGAAGTCACACAATTTGAGCATGGCTCAGATGGTGACAAGAGCTTTAGTAGAAGGCAGTGGAAGTTAATACAAAGGCACCTACTCAGTTCAAATTTGTGACCCACAGTATTCTCTCTGAGGTTTTGGGGGGTATTTCTGAGAGTACATATTTGTAAATCAGAATCACAATAATATTCAAAACATCTGAATCTCTAATGTATTTGAGCAGAACCGTATAAGCAAGAAGAAAATCCTCTAGTCTTGTGCTGCTGCAGTTTTCTTCTGAATATGGCAAAGAGCTTTCTGACATCTTCATATTGTTCCAGAAAAGATAAACTGAGGTGGTTCCAAACCTTGGTTTTATTAGCTGGAGTTGTTATAAATTTTTAAAGAGTATCATGTTCCTCGGTTGGCAGTGTAACAGTTTGGGAAAGATTTGTTGCAGATTAGATAAGAGCACATTTGTTTTATCACTAACAGTTTGAAGATTAAGTAATTTAAGGAGTCTTCTCATGAACAAACCAATTTGAAAACTGAGCCAATCTTAAATTCTTTTGCTCCACTTCTGCAAGTTTTGTTAGTGACAAATTGCAACAGTCATTTCTGAAGTGACTATTCTATATGAAATTACAAATTTTAGGAGCTTAAGAAAATGAGGAATGAAACTCTTCCACTACATGAAATCCAAACTGCTCTTTAAATTAGATGCAGTCAGAAAATAAAATCTGAACAAAATGAAGAGAAAAACAATTAAAAAGAATGGCCTGGCATGATGAGTGGTTGTACAGAACTGAGGACTGAAGCCTTGTTGGCCTGTTGAAAGGAATAGGATGGAATAAAGCAGAGTCAGAGTAAAGGGCTTCCTTTCTTTTTGGAGCAGTTTTGTGCCCAGAGAGCTACATTAATAGACACATTATTCTCATCTTGGGAGAATTTTTACATCCCAGCTTGATCGATTTCTTTCTGAAAGTAGGACAATATGGGAGTGTTGTAGGTTTGTGTCTCTCTCAAATGCTCCCCTGGTTCTCATCAGGTATGAAGGATTCAGTTTTGTGGGAACATGGGATTCAGGAGCATCAAAAAGTTGTAATTTTAGTGTGAAGGGCCCACCTGGCTGGGCTCTGAGATGGCCTGTGTTTTATCCTTCACTGTTCTTCAGGAGTGTCCAGATGCAGAAGGATTCTTTGTGCTTTACATTTGCTCGTGAATTAGCATCGAGTGGTGCAGAACTGCACTTCCCTCTGGAGCTACGAGCCACCTCGATACCTTGTGTTGTAAACAACAGCTCTCATGGCCCTGGCTTAGACACTTTGAAACACTACAGATGCTGTCTGGAAAGCAGTGAAAAAAAGAAGATTCATGATGATTGTGTTCAGATATTGGACTTAAGAAAAAATCTTGATGGCTCTGTTCATGTACTGTGTGAGAAAAGAGTAAGTTTTCAGGGAAACCATAATCTGACATGTCTAATCACAGTTTGGGCTCAAGGGAAAGAAATATTGGCAGTTTTTGATTTGTCAAGCCTCAGGAGTTCTGAGATGGACATGGACATGCTCCCTTGGGCCCAAAAGCATCCAGGACCCATCCCCACTGGGGAGTGACGGGAAATGTGGGAAGCCCAGTTCTGTCTCTGACATTCCTGAGACATTCCTCCTCCTTTCATTCCTGCAAACAGGACATGTGTTCCCTGTGCTCTTATAAGGTTTCAGAACACAGAGGCTGCAGCTCACAGTAGGGGTAGTAGCAAGAAACTAGACAGATCTTTTCATCTCTCTGTATTCTAACCTGATTTTCATGCAAAGAAAACTCCTGCTCTACCTGCATCTACAATGTGGCTCCTCTCCCAGCATGGCCAGACTGGAGTTATGGGCTTTGTACTTACAAGGGGCTGTCAAGTTTCCAGTTCCTCTTTCTTTAGAAGATACTCACCAAATAAATTAGTTTATGGTAATGCTGGAGAAAGGCTTCCATGTTGAAGGCTCAATTTTCCTCTTAAATATGCAGCCCTGAATTTCTGAGCGATGCAGGAATTTCAGCTTTGGAGGAGCCCCTGGGGCTTTCTCTGTTCTTTCTGACTTTCATGTGTGTATCTAGGATTAGGTCACACATCTCCAATGCAGCTTGAAGGCTGTGTAATGGATGCTGACTGCTATCTTTTGAATGTTAAAATCAGTGACCATGTAACTCTGTGCAGGGGAAGTTAGAACAGTATCAAATTTTGCAGCCTCCCAAGGGCTTTGCCCAGAGACGTCTTTCCAGTGGTGTCTGGAGTGCAAAAAACCCTGAAACCTTCAACAATTATTAAAAGCATGCATTCATATTCAAATACTCTTTTTCCCCTTTGCTTGTACTTGACCTTTTGGTGAAGATCAGTCAAGCACAATGCAATATCTGAACAATACAGTATCTGTTTCTTTCAGTCTGATAGGAGCTGTGACCCCTCTCGGTGCCAGCACGTGGCAGTGCCAGAGGGGTGAACTCAGACTAATGGGTCCTTTCCTATTTCTAACTACTGTGATTCTATAATTTCAAAAAAATTACCGCCCTTCCTAGAAATTGCCATGTCTGGGGACTTGTGCCTGGCATGTTATATAGTTTGGAAGACCTTGTAATTTTGCCACACATATTAAATTTCAACACATGATTATTGCCTACAACAATAAATGCTCAAATTCATACCCTGTGATTCAAACTAAGCCTTATAAATATGCAATAGAGTCGTGTATACAGACAGCCAGAATGCCCCTTCAGAATGCCATCTGACCCCTGTAAATATTGCTGCATTTTTATGGCCTTTCTGACAGTTATTCACCAGGTGCTGTGTTACCCAAATTTAGATACCCTGAGTTTTTCCCGTGCAGTTAATGCTGGGCATTCAGGCCCTCAGGCACACACCTGATGTGCCGATGATACATCTGACATCTCTGAAAAGTGAGGAGCTGAGATTTTCCTTGTCCAGCCCCTGTAACTAGAGCTGTTTCTTCCAGAGCCCGAGTTCTGCAAAGGACCTTTAGAGCTTCCGTGCAGCTGGTGAAATACAAATGGATATGGAAAAGCAGAACTGCATTAAAAACTTCTTCACTTTGAGGGTGACAGAGCACTGGAAAGAGGCTGCCCAGAGAGGAGATACTAAAAATACACCCAAACACCATCTTGGGCAGGCTGTGCTGGATGAACCAGCTTCTGGTCACTTCCAACCCCAGCCATTCCATGGTTCTGTGTGAAATCACTGGTTCATTTCTCTCAAAGCCCTAACAGTGTCCCTACCACAAAACTGCTGGGACTCCCTCATTTGCTTCATCACCAAGGTTAATTTTCCATGTATGTTAGACTTGGGATGCCACAGAACTGTTGGTCACATGGTAGCCTGGATCTTCCAGAATTCCTTATGAATTCCCCTTATCTTCCCACCCAGACTTGTCTCTGTCTTCAGGAAATAGAAGCAGTAAATTGTGGAATTGCTTCTGGAGGCTTTTCTGTGTTAGTCTTTATCTTGCAAGAATAAGATCTGACTCCTCTGTGGGTGGCTGTTGCCTCAGTTGTAGCAGTTGGCACTGCTTGCAGCTGCAGGACTGGCTGTGAGAACAGAGTTCAGCAGGCTTTGGTCTAAGGGAAAAGGTGAGTCTGGACTTGAAGACTGGAAATCAAATCTTTTGGCACCGAAAGTCCTCTGGGAGCTGTCTGTGGCCTTTAGGTTGCATCTTTCTGCTGCTCCTGCTCTTTTTCTGTCTCGTCTGCTTCTGTTTCTGCCTGCTTCTTTCAAGAAAAAAAAAACCAACCCTGATGTGAGTCTTCCTTTTTTAACATTGCATCCCCTTTGCTCAGCGACAGTTGCCACTGACTTCAAGTTCCTTGTCACGTAATTCCTTGTGTGGTACCTGCTCACCTAAGCATCTCTTAATGCAAGAAGTTTCTTCGAGGGTGGCAAAACAGCCTGTGTGGGATTTAACGGAAGGAGGACGGGTTGCAGGTTAGGATTTCGAGAGGGACCGGGGGAAAGACAACTGTGTAAATATGCCAAGCAGAACTGCAGACATTGCGTGCAGCAGCAGCAGCACATAAGCAGAGGTCATGGAACCACGAGCATCTTTGGGGTCACATTAAGTGCTTTGCAGCTGGACTGCAGGCCCATGGTGAAGATAAATCTGCAAATTTATCACTGCTGTGTGGATATGTTGCTGATCTAGGAGGAAGTTGGAGAGCTGGTGGCTGAAGGTTGCCAAGTTTAGCAATGAGCCCGTTAAGGTCAGAGTCCTTTATTAAAGGGAGAGTGGAAGATGTGCAGTGAGGAGCTCCCTAAATAGTCAGTGAGATTCAAGTTTATCTTCTGAAGAGACACCTACAGAAGAAGCCCAGAGTTTGAAGGGAATGTCTGGATGTGGAGTTTAGTGACTTAATGTTCTCTTGGCCCAGTGTTGCTTTGGTCACCATTTCCCTCACCTCACCATCACATTAAATTGTCACAGAATAAAAGATGCAGGTTTTATTTTGAGAGATGGACATGTGGACCCTTATCTGCGTGGCCACAGACAAACACACAGATAAAGACACCAGGCTAAAATTTTGGAAGTTAAAAAATTAACATTCTGAAAAATAGAGTGCAAGGAAAACATCAGCCAAGGCCTGGAGGGTGGCGTGAGAGGAAAGAGAGTACTCAGAGTGAAAACATGGACTTAGATGAATGGCAGAGGACTCAGCAACTTTGCTGATCAAACATGTCAAACTGTGTGTCATCAGTGAATTTCAATTAAATGTTCGGCTTTTCAATTTGTTGTTTAGATTAACGCATGAGATCATACGCAATAAATCACAGCTTATTATGTGTGTTTATTAATAGCTTTATATTTAGACAGTGAGGATCAATAATGTTAACACATGTATATTATTAGAATATAATAAATCAGGTGGCTTGTTTTTATTGGTTTTGCTGGATAAACAAGTATTCCGGGCTGTTTTCAGCCTCCCCTCCTCCTCTGCACAGCACGTAGAAGACTGATATTGATTGACTTTGTTTGGAATGAATACAGAATTGTAATATCCGTTGGTGCTCAAATGAGACCCCAGTTCTATACATTAAAGCAGGTATTTTATTGTAGTTAGTGGGAAGAAGTGCTGGCAAAGGAGTGCTGGCAAAGGAGGGGGTTCTGTTCTAATCTATTCTAATCCGGAGCCCACTGATATGTACCTGCCTCCATGTCATGTCATCCCTGTGCAGTGATGCCCACAGCTGCAGGGGGTAGCAAGGAAAATAATACTCTTTTTTTTTTGCAATTATTTTTAAAATAATTTTGCAGGGTAAAATTCTATGATTTTGTTTGTGTTTACTAAAATCCTGATGTTAATAGTACAACCACAAGTCCATTTTTCCACCACGTTTGGTGAAGAGATTTGAGAGGAGGTCAGCTCAGACGACCTTGCATCTCACAGCTTTCTGCATTTTTTCAAACATACTTGCTTTCCTTAAAATGAAAATACAAATAACTTGTTCTCATGAGCTACTTACATTGGGGTTTTTCTCTATTTTCTGAGACTTACCAGCGAGTTTGTTTATGCTGCAATACAGCTCTATTTATAATCAAATAAAATCCTTCTGAAAACAGTACTCAGATAATTGCATTGAACAGACTATGACAGTTTTTAGTTACCATGATAATTACTGCAACCTTAGTGCCTCTGGGACTTTGACATGATGCTCTTCAATTTTATGCTGCATAGAAGAAAGAGTTACATGCCAGCACACTGTACAATTCCTGCAATCTTGTCTTTCTTTAATTAAACGTCTAATATCTTTTCTTTAGCCCTAATGATAAAGTGGGGATTTTTATGATTATTACTATAACTTCAATTAAAGCATTAAATCTGTTTGCTTTCAAGAAGTAAAACAGTTGAGAAGAGGGTTTTTTTAATTATGCTGTGCTTGTCCTCTGATGTCGACTCTCTGACACACTGTGGCACTTTATTTGACATGCTTCATGCCTCCTCGAGGTGGAATTCAGTTTAGATACTGAGGCAAACTATCCTATAAAATGCTGTGTTGTAAATATAAACCTTTATAAACCTCTCGGGAGGACCCTTCTGAGCAAAGAATTAACATGTTCCATCATTCAGTCCTATAAAACCAAAAGTAGCCCCTGCTCTGAGTATTAATTTGCAGTGCAAACCCCTAAATCTTGCCTTCCATTGACTGGGCTCTTCAGAATTCATACTCAGCATAGCAAAACTTGTCAGGTTTTTTTATGATGCTTTTACTACCAAAAAAGCACCTCCAACAGAGACAAACTTGGACAAACTCGTCTGTTTGTAGCACACTCCATCAAATGCACCACCTGTGGAGACATTACATGATGAATGTTTTATATCAGCACCTGTTTTTCATTTTGCTGCGGTTTTGCTTGTTGACTTTTGTTTGCTTTCTCCATTCTAAAGAACCACCATATTTCACTGCTGAGCCCCAGAGCCTGATTTTGGCTGAAGTGGAGAAGGACGTGGACATCCTGTGCCAGGCCATGGGTGAGTGTGCACAAGTGTTCCAGCGTGGAGATCCAGTAGTGAAGGAATTATCTTCTATAAACCTTCCCTTTGAAACATTTAATATTTAGAGGTCTCTGTGTTATTACTAATCATCACAGATCCCGGATAAAAGGGAGGGGGATGTCCTTTCCCCTTGGAAAATGAGGCAGTCCTTGTTTGGTTTAGGCAGGAGTGATGCTCACATGTTGATGTTTGTCTGTTGGCAGCACAAGTCCTGCTCCTCTTGCTCTGGGAGCCTGTCTTTGCTTCACAGTTATCCCTGTATTAGACATCAGTGTCCTGAGGCAGAAAATACACTGAGGGGAGAGTGTGGTCATGGACCCCATCATTTTCCATGCAAACAGTCATTATTTTCAACAATTCAAATGTCCTTTTTTTTCCTCAGCGTTTTGGAATTTTTATACTGGATGGAAACATCAGTAACTCTGACATCTGAATGTAATGAAATTTGCAGGAGAGTTATTACAGATAGTTTTTAGTTGGCAAGCATTTTAATAATGCAGAGGACTTCAAATGTCCAGAATTCCACCTAAACCAAAAGGGGTTTTCAGATTTGGTTGCAGAGAAGTACAATCACCCCCTATTTTACCCCTATAGTAAGGAAGGAGTCACTGTAGCCCTGTGATTAGGGCAGATTTGTCAAAGCTACCAAATTTCTACATGATTTTGGCTAGTGAGTGTTCTGTTGTCTCACTTTCCCCAACGTTGAGTTTAAGAAACAATACATATAAAAGTATCATGAGACGCTTAGGGGAAAAGATCACATCTTTGATTAAAAAAGCACCTAAACCAAACTAACAGCTTATTTGTAGGGCGTCTTTCTCTACATCAGAGTCAATAAAGATATTTTTACTGTACAATTATACTATTGCAACTATGATTTAAGCATTTTTTTTGTGTTTTATGTAGGAAAAAGTCAGCCCTGCTTTTCTAGAAGGAAGCTTTGCTAACTGTGTGATGAGCAAATAAATGTGTGTGTTAAGGGTGCTCTGGCTGATTTGGAATTTCAGAAGCCTTTGATGAGGTCTCTTACAAAAAGCTCTTAGAGAAATGAAGCTATCAGATTGCAAGAGACAATGTCTTGTTGTTAATTAATAGCTTTTTAAGCAAAACACAGCACGACCTGCTGTCAGAGGAGTTCCTCAGGAATCTCTGCCGGAATCTGTGCTGTTCAACACGCTCATAAACACCCTGGAAAAGAGGATGAGGAGTAAGACAATAGTATTTGCTGATTATATAAAAATACTCAAGATAGTCAGCATTAAAACTGACTGAAACGAGTTGCAGAAGGTCCCGATGATTTGAACTGACTGATCAATAAACTGGCAGATGAAATTATTGACAGAGATGAAATTTCTTATTAGTGTGCAGGAAAGGTTTGACTTTTGAAAACAGCAGTTCAGTGCCAAGCCACGGCTCAAAATGTGAGGCACTGGGAAGAGAGGAAAAGAGGAAAAATAAGAGTGACGCTGTGTAGAGCCATGAGACAGCGCCAGGATCTCAAATCCTTCGCCCAATTCTTGGAGAGAGGGATGGAGAAAAGTAGGAATGGTATCATTAAATATCTACATTGGGGTTTGGATAATGAAAAATCCAACTGACTGGAACACTTTGTGAAAGGTGAGTAGGAGAGGATGGTTCTGTATTGCTTAGTGCAGGAAGGAGAGGAGACACCCAGCTACATTTTCGTGTGAGAGAGGAGAAAGTCCTTTTTCAGGACTACCTCCCTGTCAGTGAAAAAACCCTGTCTGTTGTCTCAAAGGATTTTCATCTATCAGGGAGAGATGGAGTTGACTTCAACTCTTTCTTCTGCCCTGACTCTTGCTGTGGACAGTTTAGTTCCCAAGGGGACTAATAGGGCACTCATAACCACTGTCAGTGGAGGTGTGGGAACCCTTATTAGAAAAAATTATTTATTTCTGATGAACTCCTCTAGTGCACATCTGATCTGCTGATGGATGTGGTCCAGGAGCAGGGAAACCAGTCTTCACACAAAAATATTGCTGAGTATCCACAACACAGGCTTAAAACGGGCAGGTACTGAAATTAAACGTAGGGGAGTTTTGATGCATTATTACACAATTGGCAGCATTTAAAAGGAGGGTAAATGGATGTTGCTGCCTCCCTGCTTTGAGCTGGGAGTTCGAACAATGCACTGGGGAACTGCAAAGCTGCCCTTTACCTTTGCTACAAACGGGAAGACAGATTGTATTTCCTCCAGCCCCATCAGGTCTGTGCACAAAGCCCATTTGCCAAGTCTTCGTGCACTATGAATGTGTGAGAGACAGATTAATTTCACAGTATAAGCAGAGATTAACTGTAAATAAAATTGCAACTTGCACCAACCAGCTTTCCACTCCCCTGTAATGGAGTTTCAGTGTATCAGGCCATGCAATAACCAGGCTCTGCTGTTTATCTTCCAGCTGTGGCTGATGCTGCCTGCATCTTCAATGGGTTTCCTTTAAATGCTCTTTCTTATTTGCTTATAGAATGTTTAGAGCTGCAGGCAGTGGTGGTGTTGTCTGGGGAGTGCAGTTAATTGGACTTTCGTTCAACCTGTTTAGAAAAGTAGATGGAAAGATGCTTTGGGGATTCCCCAGTAGCCCACTGGGATCTAGAGAAGGCTGTAAAAATAAATAACAGAAATGACACAGTAAATATTTCGAGTCTTTCATCCAGGTTCTTAAGCTAAATTTGTCAAAGAGTCAAGCAGCTGTTTCACAGATGGGGAAACTGAGCCTCGGGTTCCATAAGTTATTTGCCCAAGTTCACAGAGAAAGTGGCAGAGCCAGATCCAGCATCTCTGTTTCCTGCCTTCCCTTCCCCCCATGGCACTGGAATAATTTGTCTTCCCTTCAACAGAGAAATGATCTTATTCTATTTATTATTGCTTGTCTTTTAGGCTACTCATCACTCAAACAGTAGAGTAAGGCTGATACTTCTTGGCAAGTTACAGTGCAAAAAGGTCTCTGAAGTGTTTTCTTCATGATTTTTTTCACCATGAGTTGTTTTGAGAAGAAACAAAGCAGAATTCCTGTGGGGGTGCATGGAGAGGAAAGGTTGTGGGGTGGAAGAGGAGGAGAAGAAAAGAAGCTGGGTTTAACTATTTTTACAGGCAAACAGGTAGCAAAATTATAAAAGAACATGTGTACAGCTTGGAAGACAAATCTCTCTGGGAAGATCACTAAAGCCCAAATGAATGCTGCTGACAGGCATCAGAGTGCTTAGATAAGATCCTATTATTCAGACTCATAACTTTGAGTGGAGAAAGATATCTGTAACTGAAATGTTGAGAAATAGAGATGGTAATATTCAGTTTGTCAGCTGAGTTGGTGATAGGAAGGTGTATCTCACAGTGATTATAGGATTAGAAGGTTTGCCAATACTGTTAGTAGAATGGGATTTATGGAATGGCACCAGTGTTAAAGGTTTGAGTGAACTGAATGCAGGATTTCATTATTTCTTTGCTGCCTTTCAAGTCTAATGTGTGGGAAAATGGAGTTGCTATTATTTAAACTTGAAATCATTTCCAGGCTTCTCAGCAGCAGGAGAACTATTCCATTTTGCATCATCTGTTTCTTCATTACTCAGTGATAATTTGTATTTGCCCAGGAGGATTTTCAAGAGATGAATAACACTCTCACCGAGAATTCTGAACATTGAAATTTACACTAATTCTGTATATGGGCTGTTGTATGAAATTTAAATTATGCCTATTGCAAGCTACTACACTGTCTGTTCTCGATCAGACAATGCATTCCACATACTGGGGTTCTTCCTGAGATGATTACCTGCAAGATTATGAGTTATTTTACTTTATCAGCAGAACAAAAGCATCAGAGGTGATTGAAGTAAATGATACGTGTTTATAAAAGTAACAGCAGCAATTGGATGTTGTTTTTCAATCCTCTTCCATACATTGTTTGTACATTCTTCCCAGGAGTTAATACAGCTCTTGTCTGTATAAAGAGAGTAAGTACATTGAGAGAAGATATGAATGGAGGTAAAATACAGGATTATTTAACTTTGGAAGTTTTAAAATTATAATGATGATTATATAGAACTTCCCCTAGCACTTTATCTCTCAGATCATCAAGTGACTGCCAGGATTGCAGAGAAATTCAATGTTTGCCGATGCTCAATTCATCAGTGGCATCCCATCCTCCGTGCTTCAGTGACACCCTGCTCTCCTCTAGTTGGGAAATTTCACTTGCCTATGAATTTAAGTCCTATCTTATTGTGAGGGAACGTGCAGCTCTGAGGTGCTGTGTCCAGTTCTGGGCCCCTCAACTCAGGAAGGACATTGAGGGACTGGAGTGTGTCCAGAGAAGGTCAGCGGAGCTGGGAAGGGGCTGGAGCACCAGGAGTGACTGAGGGAGCTGGCGGGGCTCAGCCTGGAGAAAAGGAGGCTCAGGAGGGACCTTCTGGCTCTCTCAACTCCCTGAAAGGAGATTATAGCCAGGTGGGGGGCAGGCTCTGTTCCCAGGGAACAAGGGACAGGACAAGTAGGAATAGCCTCAGGCTGTACCAGGGAGGAGGTTCAGGCTGGGCATCAGGAAGAATTTCTTCATGGAAAGCGTTGCCAGGTATTGGAAGGGGCTGTCCATGGAGTTGTTGGATTCATCATCCCTGGAGGTGTTCAAGGAACTGGACATGGAACTCAGTGCTCTGGTTTAGTTGACAAGGTGGTGTTTGGTCAAAGGTTGGACTCAATTATGTTGGAGATCTTTTCCAGGCTTCAGGAGTCTGTGATTCTGTGATTATTTAATCACATAATAAAACGTCTGGGATTTCTGGCATGTAAAGATAAAACATTGTGTGATAGGAGGAGTGGGATAGGAATATCTGTGTAAGACTATTCCAGGCCCCTGACATCTCCCGAGGAGAAGAGAATCCTGCAATATTTTTATATACTAAATTTATAGGCACTTCATCCCAGCTGACATAGATATGACTGCAACAAAAAATATGTGTAAAATAACTGTGTCACAGTTTGTGGAACATGCACATGAAAGAAAACAAGAATAAATGGGACTCTTAAGTTATATCTAGGGTAAGAATTTTGTTTGTCTTTGTCTGTATTTCTCAAATAAAAGGTGAAGCTTGAGTCTGAATAAAAATTGAAATAATTTAAAACTATTCCATTGTTGGCAACATGTTGTTTTTACATCAGCTCAAACTAAGCTGCTAAATTAAGACTCAAATACAGCCATGTGAACACTTCATTTTTCATGTGTAATTTGCCATTTCCTTTGTATTTTGACATGTTAGCTACAGGAGCACAGAGGAATCTTATTTGGGATGGAACGGCCTTACAGATTTGCTGTATTGCCACACTGCTGCTGTTTAAGTAGCATGATTCTGCCTTTCAACATGAAATTGCTCTAAATCTTATTTTGTAGTAGCATGAAATATGATTGGGTGAAGAAAGTAATTTGATAACATGTTTTCTCAACGTTCCCCCTCCAGTGTTTGCTGGTTTTATTCCCACGTGTTCTGCAGTGTGTTACCATTGATAATGTGAGCTGCAGCCTCAATTTATCTAAAGCGTTTTGGAAAAATATCCATAATTGCTGTGGAAGGGTGGGAAAGCAGGGACATGACCATAACAGTGCTGAGTGTTTTGACTACCTAAAACATGTTTTGCCAAGACTAATAGTGAAATTAATATTTTATTTTTTTGTGTAGGTGTTCCCATTCCCACCCTGACGTGGTACAAGGACTCTGTTCCCCTCAGCAAGCTGGAAAACCCCCGCTACAAAGTGCTGCTGAGTGGTGGGCTGAGGATCCACTCCCTGCGTCCTCAGGATGCTGGAATCTTCCAGTGCTTTGCCTGTAACAAAGCTGGGGAGATCCAGACTTACACCTACCTGGATGTGACCAGTGAGTGAGGAGCTGTGTCGTTCTTTCTGAGGGTGACCCTGCATCTATCAGATTTCTCCCCTGTTCTCTGCCTTTCTAGTTCAACTTACAGAACCCTGATTTTTTTTTCTCAAGTGGAGCTGTCTCAGCTCTAAGGAACCCCAAAAGGCCCCTGTGGCCTTAACAAAATCTGTGGAGAAACTCTCCGTGACATTAAGGGCTTGAGGTGAACTCTCCTATTTCACACAGCAAGAGATCTTCATGAAGAGGGAAAAAAAAAAAAAAGCTTAATTCTGAAATAACTTTATCTTTCCTTTATATTTCAATAATTATTTCTACTTTCATGTGATTCTATTCTGAGCTTGAGCTACTGCTTCATGATTGTGCATGTTATCATTTTATTTGCCTTTGTCTACAACTGTATTTAGTAGTGGGAATGAAAGAAAGCTCAAGTTAAATGTCTCCTTTTGGCCAAAAAGTCTGATTAAATGGTTTTGTTAATGAAGCACATGCTTCTCTGTGGAAGAATTACAAATCCTAGTAGTCTCTTTTAAAAGTGATTATTAACAGTCGTTTCCATAATACTGAACTTCTCTTCAGGAAGCTGATTTTTAGCCCAAGAGCAGTTTGCACGTACTGACCAGAATTCCTACTGGCCTCAGAAAATAGATCAGCCCCAGTTCAATATAGGACACTGGAGGAAAAAAACCCTCTAATAAAATGCAACTGGGGGAAAATAAGAGAGAAAGAAACT
This sequence comes from Pitta sordida, assembly GCA_013390025.1. Lineage (NCBI taxonomy): Eukaryota > Metazoa > Chordata > Aves > Passeriformes > Pittidae > Pitta > Pitta sordida. The sequence continues at coordinate 257,913 of WEKX01017334.1, forward strand.
TGGAAAATGTCTTGGCTAAGGCTCAGCTTCTAAATTCTTTTGGCTGACATTTAAGTTTCAAAGTTAATGCCTTTCTCAAGTTGCTTTTCATCTTAAAGAATTCTGTTATGAAGATGAAGGAAAATAGTTTTGTTTATCTAGATTTCTCAACTTCCCCCCAAACACTCATTTTGAGCTTCATCTTCCTTTTTCTGTAACCCATCTTACTTGTACAGGTAGAAGCATTGATAGATTCTTATTTTCCATGTAGGTAATAAACAGGATTACACAATTCCTAGGAGATGAATAAGGAAAGGTTACAGTCACTGCTGAAAGGTTTTCATGTCTTATTGTCACGTCCTTCTCCATGATCAGCTCTATAAAAGTGGATGCAAAATAGTCCGTGATAATAGGTAAAGATTCTGTCTAAGGGCTGATGCATTGAGGTTTTTTGATCTTTGATTCCAGACATTAAACCAGCATTTATCCAGCCTCCAGAGGACACCACGGTCACGGAGGGGATGACTGCAGTGCTGACCTGTGAAGTGTCAGGGGCTCCAAGACCTGCCATCTCATGGAAGAAAGGTAAAGTTATTAACCTGTGGAAAAGCCGGAATCTCCATTTTCCTGACCATTCCTATTACTGAGGTCCTGGAGATCCATTGAGTCCATTCTTCCCTCCTCTGGTCCCGCGAACAGTGGGTTTGCTGTGGGGCTGCCATGGGCCTGTGTCCTGGGCGGGCTGGAACGGTGTGTTGGAAGAACTGGAACTGCGCGACCCTGCTCCATGCCACTGTGCCACTGATCATGCTGCTTCTCCCTTCTGTGTTTCAGGAAACCAGATCTTAGCCAGTGGCTCCGTTCAGATTCCTCGGTTCGTTCTTCTGGAATCTGGAGGACTCCAGATAACTCCTGTGTTCCTCCAGGACGCCGGCAATTACACTTGCTGTGCAGTCAACTCTGAAGGAGCTCTGAATGCTTTTGTGATGCTGACAGTGTGGAGTAAGGATAATGCTTTGTTTAAAGTCTAACTTTAATCAAGTATTAATCAGGTTTTGTTGTATGCTCAGGAAATTTTCATAAGTAATTATGCTTTTCTCGTTAATAGAGATACTTGTATGATTTAATAGGAATAATGTATCTATTTTAGGAATCCTATCAAAAATGCCCTTTTTGTTTGGAAAATTATGCATATAAATGTCTATTTTGTGAAAGGAAGTGTATTTAAATAGAGCTTCAATCATAATTAAAAGTTTACTCAGGTTTTGCCTTGGTGTCTCACGTTGCAAGGCAGATCTTTTAACTTGTGGATTTGGCAATTTCCAGGTGTTTTCTGCCTCCAAGAGTTTACAGACAGTACAGAGCAGCTCGTGCTGTGGCCACAGTTACATTGGACATGATTTTCCTTATACTTTCGTATTTCTTTGTGACCCTGGGCACTGTTGGAAGACAAGCCAAAGTACAGCAGACATTACTAGTATCTCATGCTGAAGATTGGAATTGGACAGGGCAACCTGTGAAATGGTTTTGTCATTCACCATTTGGCCTTACCTCTATTTTTTAATTTCTTTTGTCATGGAAGAGAGTCTGATCTAAGAGAGTCACCTGTGTTACTTCTAAGTGACTTCAGTTGAAGTGTAACATGTTTATTGCTACTAAAGATAGGAAATAATGATCCCTGAGCTGTGAGTAAGAGCAACTAAAATTAATGAAGATGATGATAAGTACAGAGATGTTGTGGCCCTCTCTCTGTTCCTGCACTTGAAGTACTGATTGTGCTGCTGATGTGCGGTGCATATTTGGCATTTGTTAATCCACGAACTGTGGAAGCTAAATCAGCCACATTTTTCCTTTTGAACTTGGGAACACCTTAAAACATTACTGACAGGAACTGTAATGTACTTGTGTCACATGGCCATCATATTCATATCTTATTGACAATATAGAGTTGGGAAAGATGTCAAGACGTAAACTGAACAATATCCAGATGTATGGATGAAGTAAAGGAGATGCTTATTAAGTCTCAAATATTTGGTTCTTATATGTACTAAAGACAGTTCCTGTTCATTGTACTGCATTGGAGGAGGGAAAGAAAAGTGAATATAACATAATGTTTGTGTAGCAACAGCACCATTATAAAGCCAGAAGTCATACATTGGGGCCTTAGGAATAATGCTAAGAATTCCATGCTGTTAGAGTCAGCTTTGCATTTTGCTGATGATTTCCTTCTTATGCACGTATGAGATACCTCAGTAGCTGCTGATTATCTCTGTAGGGATTTGGGACTGATTAACATTATCCACATATCTTCCATACTCATCCTGGTTGTCTCCCTGCCTCAGCTGATACTATCTACTGCTGCTCCTGTGTGTTACACATAATAGAGATCTTTCACACCAGATCTGGTTGCTGTAGTTACAGCAATTATTGTGTTCTGGGGCTCCAGGAGGGGCTTGAATAAAGATGTTCTGAAAATTTTGAGTAAACAACATATCTTTCTTATATGGAAAATCTGTCTATCAGAAGTTCCTCTTCCTTTAACCTCTGTCCTGGATTTGGTTAGACTATAGGGTGCCATCTAAGTTTATCTCCTCATTATTTCTAGTTCATTCTTCTTTGCACAGATTTTCTTGGCTTTTTGTTTGTATTTTCTCTGCTCCAAACAGTGTGGCTTATTTCCTGTCTCTGTGCCTTCATTCATGAGGCGTCACAAACATACTCGTTGCCTTATGACTTGAGGGAATCACACAAACTTGCCACGAGTGAGACTTGGTGTGGGTTAAGCTTCTTCTGCTCTGATCACCCTGGGTTTGTGCTCGTGCCTTCTGCAGCTTTGCCTCTCTGCACCCCACAGTGTGTCACCTCCTCCTGTCACAGGGACTTCAGAGTGAGGGGAGCCTTCTCAACCAAGGCTTGAAGAGCAGTGGCCTGCTTGCTTTGCGTGGTGAAAGCTCTGTGGCCACTCTCTGAGTGAATGCCCAAGTCCAAGGGCTGTGATTTCACCTGAACTTTGGCTTGTGCTCCTTCCAGATCGCACCTCCATCGTCAGCCCTCCCGAGAACAGCACCGTGATCAAGGGAACTACGGCCACCCTGCGATGTGAGGCGATGCACGACCCGAGAATTTCAATCAGGTTGGTGATGCCATCTCTTGTTTGTGTGGTTTATCTGAGCTTAATTTCATAAGCTCTTTGAATAGCATGAGGTGAAAAGTTTCAGGACCCCCGATTCTCCCAGCACACCCCTGATTACTGCATTATAAGGTTGTACACTGCATCATTAATCATATAAATCCCATCTTCCATTTCAGCCTTATGTATTATTTACAATGAGCTATGTTCCACTTCATGACTTCAATATAGCCTTCCATGATTTTACTGTCAAGGTTAATACACTATCAATAAAACCAACTTGTCAGAAGCTGATACTTAATGAGAGTAAAAGCCAAAGAGAAGGAATAGGATTTCAGAAGTGTTTACTCTGGGGTGCATAAAAGCCACACAAGAGATGCCCATAGTTTTGGAAACAGCTCAATTACTTGGGCTTATATTCTGCTTTAACTGTGTAAAGGAAAGAAGAATTTGTCTGAACTATTAAAATTCACACTAGAGCATTTAGAGGGAGCTCAAAATCTTAAAATAAATTCGCCATTAAAATTTATGTAGGCTGAAAGCAACACAAAAGGAACTACAGGGAAGAGGTTAGAGGGTGCTCAAAGGGTAAACTGCAGGAAGAACTTCAGAAAGAGAAATATGGGTATAAAAATTTCATGTAGAGATAGGTAATTGTAAGACTTTATGAATACTTCACTATGTAAAATATGTAGTATTGTTTATAAAATATATAATATCTCAGATGGAACATTCTGATCACTTGATCTAAAAGTTAAATTTATGAATGGCAGTGCTCCTGAAAGCAACTGTTTGGGGTTGTCCTTTTTAACACATGATGACAGCAGCTGATACATCACAGCAGAATTCAAATAAATCTATTTTGATGTTCTTATGAGTAATCAATAACTAAAACATTGTAATACTCAGGTATCTTTGGAAGAAGGACAGTGTTGTAATAAATCCATCCAGCAGTTCCAGGATCACAGTAGAGGAAGATGGAACCCTCCTCATCAGCCAGACGTGGTCAGGTGACATTGGAGATTATACCTGTGAGGTCATTTCTTTTGGAGGAAACGACTCCAGAATGGCTCGACTGGAAGTGATGTGAGTATTCCCTCTTGTAAATACACTACACTTGGTTTCAGATACATTTTTCTAGCCTTTAATTCTTGGTGGTCTGGACAGTGCCAGTGTGATTTTTGGTCTGGAGGGTTTTTTAGGGGAAATTAAACCTGGATCATTGGTAATTAAATTGCCTTGAAATGTCCTCCCTTTTTCATGCTGCCATGCTGCTTGGGCTTCCACGTAGCTGGAGCCTTGGAAATTGCTGCAGTCTCTCTGAAGCACCACGTGTGTGTATCCACATGGTTTGGGCAAGTGAGCTCAGGGGGATTGGGTAAGAGGTGATGGTCCACATGAAGCCAGTGGCAAGTGAACAACCACAGGGGTCTGTAGAGTGTACAGGCAGCACAAAATGGATGGAGGAGAATGGATACACTCAAGGGCAGGGCTGGAAAAAACCTGGGGATCTTGGCAGACAGCAGCAAAACATGATCCAGCTGTGGACCTGGGCAACAGAATAGGCTGCCAACATCCTGGGCTGTGTTTAGACCAGCGTTGGAGATTGGTGGATGTGATTGCCCCCTTCTATTTGCCATTTATTAGGCTACATCTGGAATACTGGATAAAGTGGGATCTCATGGCTGACCCTGCTTTGAGCAGTGGTTTGGGCCAGAGAACTTCTGAGGTGCCTTGAAACCTGGATGCTTCTATCATCCCATGCTGTAGGGCTTTCCCATAAAGCCCAGGTGCTCTGCTGTGATGCCAAGGTTTGAAAACAAGAAAATGTTTGCTTTCTTTTAGTATTTTTTCTCTGTTAAAGATTTATCAGAATAGCTGGTCTCTGGACAGGCATTGCTTACTCTTGCATTCTTTTTATACATCATTTTCTGGAAAAAAAATTTGTGTATGACTTTCCTTATTCCTATGGATCTTTAAAAATAAAAGCAAGGAAATGTTTGAAATGCCATTCAGTTCTGGAAAAGGATTATAAAAATGTCATTGCAGGGTTCCATATTTTCTATTTCTGTCATTCCACTGGGGTGAAGTGCACTTCCATTTTATTTTTATCACTAAAAGCAACAGCTGTGGTTTTGGTACATGTGTGGAGCTGATCAAATGAAAACAAAAAAAAGAAAAAAATAATGTTTTATGTAGAGTTATTTATTTATTTACTTACTTGAGTAGTGCCGCATGCTTTAATTTAACTAAAATTGCATCTGTTTCTGCTGGTCATGCCTGATGTCTCTGAGAAGATGGCAACTTGTGCAGTTGGCAGTGTAATGAGTTCACCTCTGAGATTTGCTATGCAGAGGGCTGTTTGATACAGCATTATTCTGACAGTGCCAAGGCTCCATCAGATGCCCATTTTCCGAGAGCGGTCATACATTCTTTTTCTAATTAAGCGCTCCTCAGCTCTCCTCCCGGAGCGCGTTTTACTGCTGGTCTCAATCCAAGAGCACAAGACAATTCAAAATATATTGTTGCTACATAACCAGGCTTGCTTTTCTCTGAGGCGGTTTTTGAATGGAGGGCAGAAAATTATGGAGCAAAGACTGAAAAGAATGTTAAAATCCTGGACTTTGATTCAAAGCTATAAATATGTGCTAAACACTTCAACAGTGTGATGGTTTCCTAATCCCAAATAGCAAAGCCCAGTTCTGCACAGTGAATCTCTTTACTTGCAGTTCTCTGTTGACTGGTGAGGAATATTTTTATAGTCCATAAAATCTGGGCTAGAAGTTAGTTGGGAGAGGCACATCTCGTGTGCGTTGCTGAGACACCCCAGCTGCTCCAGTTGTTCTGGGTGCCTCTCCAAGCACTGGGACTGGCTTTTGTCCCGCATCTCTCCTTCCTCTGATGTTCTGTTGCTGATCACCCATCGCCTGTTTTTCCTGGAGGAATTAAAGAAATCTATCAGACAGTTCTTAGAGGACTTGAGTCACTGATAAGTCACTCAATAATACCTTGAATTGTGACATTTCATTTCAAAGCAGTGCTGCAGGTAGTGCAACACTGCCAAAGAACATTGCATTTCTTTGCAGCTTTCATCATTATCATTTGGCTCAGCAGCACAGATCTGTAAGAAAGAGGGATACATGATACAAAAGGAGTGAAATGGAGAAGAAAATATGTGGAAAGGAAACGTCTGAAGTAAAGCTGAAATTAAATTCCAGCTTGTATACGAATGATAGATCTGTAACATTCCCTATTCTCCTGGATAATTCCCTTTTGCAGAACATTAACAAACAGGGCATGTAGGTTCCCATCAATGAGCACTTACACTTGAGTGCCTTGAGTAGCGCTAATGTCAGACAAATGTTCAAAGGAGGCCTCTCAACCAATTACAGACCGGGGCAGTCACCAGTGGATAATGTCGTACCCTACCTTGCCTTGTCTGACAGCTTCCTGTATCTCACCACTCTTTTCCCCCCAGGTACCAGCACGTTCCTCTTCTACCTCTATGCTCGTCAAGAGAAATTTCCAAAGGCACAAAGAAGTTTGTTTCTGATTTCTGTTCAAATTGATTCAATTCAAAACCACTGACCTTCAGGGTGACCTTCAGTTATTTAATCTCTGAGTGGTCTGGTTTTCTAATCTCTGGAAAGGTGGAAAGAAAACTTTCTTCCTTTATCTCCCCTTGTTGGAAGACAGGCTTGGGAAGAAAGGTAGTGTTTCTTCCTAGAAGGAGCTGCACTGGTAGCACAGCAGTGTGTACCTTGGTGGTGCAAGCAGGATGGATCATTTTTCTCAGTGTGAAAGAAGAAATAAAATACTTGAAAAGGAAAGCCGGAAAACTAATGAAGAACTTGCTAAAGTGCAGCCAAAGGTTACCTTGCTCATCAATTTTGTGCTGATGGTACTTGGGCACAGAAACTAATTGCTAGTCAAGATACTCTATTCATTCATTTGTCTTCCCTCTAAATGTGTTTATTCTTCATGTACATCACTTGATTTGATTTGCACAAGGTAAAACATTTGCAAGTGATGTTTCTTTTCTGCAGGAGATAGATTTTAATTTTATACTTTTTTTTTTCTCCTACTAGAATTTTTCAACTGCATACACAGAAAGATTTGCAGGTCTTGGTGATGAGCTTCTGCCTCTCTTCCATCCTTCCAAGTCATAGGATTTGATCCTGAAAGTAATTGCGTGTTATGAAACATCCCAGCTTTGTTTAGCTTACTTTTATAGTCCTGTAAATACCATCCTGAAATACACATAGAGAAAAAAAGACTTGTTCTTAGAGCTGCATAAGCTGAGTTATCACAGTGTATCCCTCACCTGATGGGAAACTGTGCTGATTCCAGCTCATGGTATCCTGAGGATTCTCAATATGTATAAAATATGCAGAATTACCACTCTCTGTGCCACTGCTCAGCATCAGCCCGTCTGCAGCCCATGCTAAAGAATCTCTTTGTTGTATGGATGTGACTGTAAAGTATGGTAATGCTGCATTGTTGGAAAATCAAAGCCCTGTACAAGCCTCCGTTATGTCACAACATATAGTAAAACCTTTTAGGCTCTTTTTCTATGCAAAAATATGGGAAGGACAATGTATTACAAAAATAGACAATTTATTCCTGGCAGCAAGTTCATCTTCTTTCAGTTCTCTTTCATCAGAGAAAGAACTATTATTGTTCTGTCTTCTTCAAAAGCAGGAGAGGGGAGCTAACCACTTATAATAAACCCCAGTGGGTTGCCAGGAATGCACAGTATTGCCTTTGTCAGCCATCTATACATGAATTTTGATACCCTTTTTGCTAGAGTATTTCTAATTGCTGCTTCTTCTAATTTCTTCCCAATATATCCCATAAAAAAATAGCTTGACTACTAAAATTAAAATCGGTGTGACCAATACAGAGGAAGAGATCCAAATTACATCCCATTACAAACATATCTGCATATGGATCCCATAGCCTTTGGTTTCGGTAGCCCATCTCTTCTCCTTTCTGCAGGGAGACAAAGCAGGAAGAATGTCAAACTTGAAAATATATTATTCCTTCCTCACTGAAAAGAAAGCTTCTATTTATTTTTCCAAGCTCTCTATTGAGATGTCATCCAAGAAGGAAGGTTCACTGCTGAGTCTAAATGCACTTGATACTCAAAAGAGAAATATCACCCAGAAATGCACTCGGAAATAAATGCCATTGTGTGTGTTTGGCATTGAAGGTAGAGCAGAAATGCAGGTGTTTTCAGCAAAAAAGAAAGCATAAAATTCAAAACCCTTTCCCAAATCGTCTGTGGGTTTGAGTTTGTGGTGACCAACCAAATGAAATGGGAAATACATCTGTGCACTCTGGAACTCGGCAACCCTTTGATTTCAAAAATTCGCCTCATTGTAGAGCCTTGAGAGACAAAAAGCCTCAAAGCTCAGGGCTGCCCTGCAAGAATCCTTCCCGTGTTCAGAAATTGGAGAGGATTCGTTTATGAGAGAAGCTGAAACGTCCTGAGCAGCGCATTTTGAATTGACACATTTCTTAATTTAAAACATTACAAACTTTTATGAGCAGAGCCATCGGGACTGAGAGCTTCGTTAGCCCTCCTGCCTCAGCTTCTTACCGTGTTATCTGCTGGAACAGATGAACCACCTGCTCCTGAGCAAACCTTGCGTGCTGAACCTGAGTTAGGAAATCATTTATGAAATAGGAACAGGACATAAACTGACAGGAAAACTTGTTTAATCTCCTGTGCTGTTTTAGTAATCCCCTCCTCAGTCACAGTCTCTCTAATTACCTGCTGTTGGGCCATTTTTCTCAGAAGTCTCTCCAATCCATGACTGGTTTATTTTCCTCCACAAATAGCCTGCTTTTAGCTAATTTTATAAAACGCTCTATGTGTTTGCTGAGTGAATTTTTCAGCTGCCCTCTGGCAGTGATGAGCTGACTCAAAACATTAGGGTTTCTGTTTTGAACATGTATCATCTGCAATTGGCTAATATTTCTCTCCTAGATTGTCACGACGACTTCATGTTCTTTTCTTGCAAATCTGCTATTTTAATTGCTTTGTCAGAGTCCCCTCGGGTCACCTGGGTGGCAATGCCATTAACCCTGGGCTTATCTTTCAATTACAGGTTTTTAAAGTGTCCATGGACATATTTTTCTATCATAGAAAGTAAGTTAGGGAAAACTTGCCTCCATGCAACTTTACAGCATTAGAGGAGTGAAGTCTTCAGACACTTTATATTGAAAAAATTTAATGTATTTCCTGATTGGGGCTTCAGTGAACAAAAGAAACATAATAATAATGGAATTTCGGTGTCCAGTCAGGGACTGTTCAGTGCCCTGTGTGTTACTGTCCTAAACTTCATCCACTTCCTTGGTGCACCAGAGAGTGAGTAGTTCTATTCTGAGGTTCTTCTCATCCCAAAAAAGGCTTGAAATTCAAATTGCCTGCAATAATTTTTTAGATGTTAGCAGCAGGGAAAAGTAATTCTCTAAAAGGAAAAACAGAAGCAATGATCTCGTTGGGGAACGTGAATATTCATGATGGTGGTACAGGTCTCATTTATCATCCCTTCCACACAGTATGTGGTAGCAAATGAGAGGGAGACAAAGTGTAAGTGCTTGCTAAAGTAGAAATTACTACTTATTAATCTCTGCTTTTGTGTACTACAAGGAGAGAAGTACGCTTCTGTGCTGAAATGTCTTTGAAGTTTTTAATATTTATTTCTGTCCAGGTGTGTTTTTTAGGCACTTGTTCTGTGTGCCTTGAGGAATTTAAATCTGTAAGCACCATCTGTTGCTGGTCGGTGTGGACACGTTGCTGAAGACGCTGATATGAGTGAGGAAGGTGTCCTGCATGGCTGCAGCTCACGCTACTCAATCTCTGTCTGAACAGAAAGTGCCCATTTCCTTCACCTGCTGTGTTATCATTGTCAGTCTAACAGAACAATCAACTAAACCCAAATCCTAAGCACACAAAACCCCGTGTTTAAACTCTGTGCATTAAAAAAAACCCACAAAAAAACCATGAAAAAGGGGATGTCCCCACTTCTCCAAAAGTCTTCTGAGATTTGTACATTAAAAAAAAGAGACTCTGCCTTAACTCTTCTGTAGTCATGTAGCCTCTATCTTCAAGTGAGCTGTTAATTGAGCCCTTCTGCTGAATGGGAGATCAGGATTAATAAATGCACACCCTGAAAATATCCTTAATATACACTAGGAGTGCTTATTTACTTCCCAGAGAAGCAGTGACATAGGGATAAGTTTGATGTGAATTCCCTCTCAGGTACTCCTACATTGTTACTTTTGTGACCATCATCCTTCAGCAGGAGCTGAAGCCACAGCCCATCTCTGAGCTCTTCCCTGCAGGGACTGGTGATAAATGAAGTGGGGACTGGGACTTCCATGAGCCATGTAGCAACAAGACATTTCACTCTTTCCTTCAGTAATTACTGTTGCCAGCTTAATCACAAAAACTTTTCCAGCCAGCTTGCTTAGGACATAATGATAAATTGTAGTGGAGGTTTAATGTTTATTATAATTTAATGTTTCATTCAAAATTAAGTAGCACACTCCTGTAGTCCCTGGGAAATGGCCATATTGGTGCCACCCACTCCACACTTTTCAGTGGCAGCCTTACTCTGACATTCCCTTGTAGGTCGGCTCCCCTCCTTCTTTGTTTCCTGGTCCCCCTCTTCCCTAAACTCTTTAACCAAATTTTTACAGCGCTGTGTTCAAAATCTGCTTTTGCCCAGCCCAAAAGTGACCATGTCTGGGCTGTCAGTGGTGCCCAGACCTGGGAGCACAATCAGCCTGAACTCCTCAGGCATCTCAAGCAAGTGGTTTAATGAAGTTAAGATCTGAATCACACCCTGGAGTGTCAGGCCATGTTTACTACACAAAGAGCCTGGGGTCACTCTGCTGCTAATTTCATTCTGCATTTAAAGTCAAATGAGATGAGACAAGACTTCAAATCTCAGGTTTAGCCTTAGGAAGCATCAACCCTTCTAACCCAGAGTGAGATGGGCAGGGAAGTGCCTTCCACTTGTGTTGCCTCATTAGCTGTGTTTTTTTCCTACCACTCCTTGGCTCTTCCAGCAATCCTTTTTTTGTGGTGTGAACTCCACAGTGTGTATCCATCAGAAACACGTAAACAAAAGCACTCACAGTTTTAACAGAAAAAAATAATAAAACTATTGTCTGGCTCTCCATATGTTCCTCAGTCTTCCAGTAGAAGCCAAAATCCAGGACATATTTATCGTTCTGGCTTAAAGCCAGAGCCTGTATTTACTTTTGCGAGTGGCTGAGGAGCTGCTGCGGTTTTTAAATAACTGTGAGCCTTCAGTAGCATGATCCATTACACCCAGGAATTACTGCCTCTTTAAATTAGACATCTGAAGTACCCTGGTGGCTTTCTGCTCTGGCCAGAGCTGTGGAAGGGTCACCCTCAACTCTCCTGGGGAGGAGAGGACATTGAATGGGTAAAACCTGGCCCTTCTTACTTTTCCTTCTCTCCAAGATCCTTGGCCTCCTCAGGATCAGGATGATAGGGAGCAGAAATCATGCTCAAGTATGATGCTGAAGGGCTTTTATCTCTTCAAACACATCAGCATTGAAGGGTTGCAGCAGGATTTAGTGTCCTCACTGCGCCGTGCAGCCTCTCGCTTTCAGCCAATGAGTACAAATGAAATGTTTTTCCACAAATTTCCTTTATGTGGAGGAATTACACATTTTAATTGAGCGGCTGTTTTATTTTTGTTCTTTAAATGTTTCATTTTGTATTTCCATGGGGTTTCTGCAGGCATTTTCACTACATTTTCTGGTTGGGTGCCTCCAAAAAATCCTTATTATGGGAAGGAAGGATTCTACCCATGACAGGATAAGCCTGAATCCACGAGTAAATCAAGCTGTTCTGTAGCCTAAGAATACATATGGTAAATTTGATTAGTAGCTCTGTATGGATAGTGTCAATGTCTTCTGCTTCCTTGAGTATGAAAAATTCCATGTTAAATCATATCTCCCATGTGTTTTACTGTTTATAGGTATTACTGCTGTCACATTGCTGGGACATCATTGTAAGAAGGGAGAAAAAGCGAGAGAGGGAATTTATTGACCAACTTAGTCAAAAACAGTATGAAAATTGGCTTTTTTCCACATTTAGCAACATTTCCATTAGCTGTTCTATGCATCAGCCTTGGGACTTTCAGCATAAATTTATTTTTTTTTTCCAAATAGGATAAAACTGTGAAGAACTCAGAGATGTCTTTCATTTATTTAATTGTACAATAGCTGCTGGTGGTTTTATATCTATCATCATACAAGGCTGATGTCGCCTGCCTTTAACTGCCCGTAAGACTGTAGCTGAAATGAAATGCAGATTAATTTTTCTCTGCTGTTTTTTTTCCTCTTTTCCTTAACAGTGAGCTGCCTCACTCCCCTCAGAATCTTCTGGCCACTCTGAATTCCTCCCACAGCCGGAGTGTGATGCTCTCCTGGGTGCGCCCCTTCGATGGGAACAGCCCTGTGCTCTACTATGTGGTGGAGCTTTCTGAGAACAGTAAGTGAAATATCTCAGCCTCATGTTGCTCTTAATTATTCTTTTGGGCTCACCTTTTACTAGAGCTGCTAATAAATATTGCTGAACGAGAGACATCAGGCACAAAAGGGAAGCTCTGGGTTTTAAACTCGGCTGTTTGCACACAGAAGGAGTGAAGCAACAAAGAGGCCTGATGTGGTGAGATTATTATACAGGAAGGGCTTAGTTCCACCTCTAGTATTGCCTGGCAGACCTGAGGCACAACAGCTCATTCCTCAGCGCTGTGAAACAGCAGGGATCCGTTTCTTCCCATTGTTGTCTTTTTCTCCAGTTCCAGAGATATCTCAATGCATTCAGAGCCCCAGTTTCACCTGAAAGTTGCAGGCAGGGTGGTTATACAAGGACCTGAAGGTCTGTCAAAGGAACAAACTTGGATGTCAGTAGGAGCTACTGTCTCACCTGTATATGGGCTCCTATATTTCCCCCACTTTCTCTACATTATAATTTTGCACCCTTCTTTTAGGTAGGTGGTTGAGTATAATTGAGAAGATACCCATGTGTCTTCCTGGGCAATACAAATCTGGGCATTGTGAATTGGCACTTCTCACAGTTTTATCATGCTGTGTGCCTGGTCCTCTGTGGTCTCAGTGTGCAAGGTTATTCAGGGACATTGCTAATGCCTCTGTAGGAGTTGATGGAAAGATGAGGTTATATGGAAATCGGTCACCTTGGCAATACTTTCTAATCTCTATCACCCTAGGAGCTGGAAATCCAAGCTGAACAATTGATTCCTGATGAAAAAATTAAGAGCATCACTTTTTCTGACATGTGGAAATTAGTCACTGCATAACTGAATGTGAAACAGTCCCGATTTCTGATTATCTAGAGAGCAGCAGTTTGTTTTGCCACACAGAGAGCCCAAGAGAAAACTTGAGCTTCAGATCACATACAACCCTGTTGCTTTGCAGGCTGAAGTGCATAACTTTTCAGATGTGGAGGTCCCAGAACTGATGATCTTGACAACTGTTAAGCAAAGTGCAGGTTTCTATTCCAAGCAGAAATGCAAAGTCATGCTCAAGGTTGCTGTCCTTAAAATAATTCTTTTCAAGCAAAGGCTCCTGATCTTCTTCTAACAAATTACTAAGAAAATCCAGTGTCCTGCACTCACACTCCCCCTCTACCTTTTTATCATCACCTTCCTTTTTGTTTTCACTCTTATCTCCTTCCCTCCAATCAACTGCAGGCCAGTAACTCCCTTTTTGCTTTTCCTTCCCTGTTCTGTCACCCAAGGATGTTACCCTGGTGTTTCTTATTTCTCGATGGTTTTGACAATGACAAACCATAGAAATCCCAGTCTGGGAGCACAGTGAAAAGGTCCTAGAGCTGTATTTACACAGAGTGGCAGAACATGTGCACGTGGGTCCTGCAATGGGCTGCATGGAATGGGAAGAGTCACTAAAGGAAGAGGCAGTTGATTCAGTACCAGGAGAATCATGCAATCATTTGGGTTGGAAAGGATCTTAAAGATGATCTCGTTCCATCATCTTTCTTGTGTCATGCAGAGGTTTGGAAGGTCTTAATTCCCTCTTCAGCAAGGATGCTTTGCGGTTGCGTAGGAATGGGGTAGATGTGCTGTAATTTTATAATCAGTTCACTGAAGTTTGTCAAGGACTCAGTGAAACAAAATCCACTGTAGTACAGTGGTGGGTGTCCCTGGCTCTCATGCTAGGTCATGGCTCATGTCATGGTTCGATTCCTGCCAGGGAGACAGTGGTGCCATTTAAGAGTTGGACTTGATGATCCTTGTGGGTCCCTTTCAACTCAGAATATTCTGTGAATCTGTGAAAATCAACAATAGTTCTTTGGAAATCATGCAGACAGGCCCTCAGAACTCCACTGGATGCTGTGAACCATTGCTCACTCCATGACAGACCAAATAATTTTGGCTGACAGCATTGCAATGTGCCACTGAGAGGGTCTCATTATCTCAAATCACAGGTATATGTACTTCAGCAGCTTTCAGTCTCAAAAGCCAAACACAGACTAGGTTCACTGTGAATTGAGCATCTTATTCCTAGATATATTCTAGATCCTGCTCTTTTACATGTTTGCCTTTATTTACTTTGCTTTTGTGTGTCCAAGTGGTCACCCACAGAGGAATCTATGCCACTGAATACACCTGTGTCCTCTCATTTCATATATTCTTGTTCAGCTTTACAGATACCAACAGAACAGTGCAATAACATCAACAGTGACTTCGCTTTGGAAAGCTGACTGTAGTGTCTGCATATTGCCACTGTCTTGTTTTGGTTTTTATTTTCCTGAAGTGTTCGTTTTTCAGAGTTTATTTTGATCTCAGCGGTGTGTGTTTAATATTTAGTTTCTCCAGACCGCCCACTCCTTTGGAAACCGCCACCTTGCCTTTGTTCCCACCCATCCCAAGCTCTGTCTGTGAAGGAAGCTGATGTTTGATCTTGTGTAGACATAGTTTGGTCTGATAGGACTGTGCAGAAGCTCCCTTTGCTTTTCAAAGATAATTTCGGGTTTTGTGCTGCAGAAAAGAGTGACTGTCAGGGAGGCAGTGAACACCCTTCATGAGCTGCTGTGCTGGGAGCTCTGTCACTGTCACAGCAACACGAAACACAATGTGCTTCACATCCCAATCCCCCTTGGCTTTCACACATGCAAAGATTAGGGAGGGACATCAGAATTATGATTCATTTTCCAGTTAGCAAAGCTGCACAGGACACTGTTGTTAGTTCTGCGGGGGTTGTTTTGCAGTCACAGGTGCCAAACCACAGCCTTGGTGTGTTCCTTTCTTCAGCTGTTTTGCTTTGGATGATTTTCTAATAGCTTTAGGATCCATTGTAGGTTTAGAAGCACGTATCATAGATGAGTACACAATAACAGTATCTGTTGCAGAGAAATAGCTGAAGAGGGTTTCAAAATAATGAGTTTAAATTTCAGGGGTTTAATTACTAGCTGCATTAGGGAGAGGCGTGTCACTCCACCTGGCATGGATTAGAATTCCTTTTCATTAATATCAATTCAGTAAAGAGATATAAAAACCTTCTTTTAATTAGAGGAGAAAAACAGTGGCAGATCGTGCACATAAATTGCTGGAAATACAAACGACTCTAGCCACCTAATTTTTAAAATGAATGTATTTGGCACAATGCAATAATTCTCAAATTACAAGTATTCACAGTAGACTCTGTCGGTGGGTGACTTGAGACATATGGCCTTAAACATTTGGGGGCAAATTTATAATCTAATTTGAAAAACACAGTTCCAGGGTAACAGAGTCATTAAGTATTCCTGCCCACACAGAGCCAAGAATGTGAACCTTGATTTGAAATAGGATTTTCAAATAAATAGTACCATGCATTGCTGTCATTTGCCCTAATATAATTTTGGATGTTTCATGACCTGTTTAGCCCCTGTTGTGATAGACCCAGGAATTCCAATGAAGTGTTTTCATGGAGTTAGAAAGGGGATGTGCTTATTTTATTCCAAAGAGGTTTAGACTTAAGGAATTAATCAAAAAACATTCTGAATAGTCTTTTTACTGAAGAAATGAATTAAGACTTAAAGAATTCTGCTGAGTACAATTAAGATAAAAGCCCATTTTTGTTTTATTGTATTCTGGGATATCTGTGCTGTGTGAAGTAATGGTATAACTCAGATTCATCATGTTGTGGCAATTAGGAGATGATAAAAGCTCCTATGGAAAGCATCTGCACATGCTTAACTAAAAACCTATGAATTGTCATCCTGAATTTGGTGGGAATATTCACGTGGCAAAAATTGAAATCATTGATAAGCCATTGCAAAAATCAAAGAAAAACTGCATTGTTGGTCACAATTGTAACTCAGATCTATCTGTGATAATGTTAAAAGATGCTTTTGGCCATTGGTAGACCCTGCTTAAGTCCTACCAAAAAAATGGATGAACAATTTAATTTTTATTTGTGTTTTTTACAATATTTCATTGTTGTGAAGGTTTGAAAGATGAGTTCACTGAACTCCAGCAGCACAACAAATTTCAATACTACCCTCTATGCAAAAGCCCCTGGAGATGAAAGGAGATGGAAATGTCCTCCAAACCTGCAAAAATCAGGTTTCTGCAATAGATCTAATCTGTAATACCAAATTAGAAAGTATTTTCGAGGGATTTGCAATTAATGCATAACTGTAAGGTAGGTAGGGAAATACAGAAGAAATGCCTCTTGGCGAGTCACCAGAGTCATTGAACGTATCACAGGTGCAGCCAAAAATTCCTGATAGAACAGAAGCAATTTCTAAACCCCCAAAATAACGTTGTAGACTCGAGAGCAGCCTGTGAGATTCTTCATTTCCAATAAATTAACTTGGAGAGGCAGTTACAGTTAATTCAAAATATCCAATATCCATGAGACGATGGACAGCTAAACATGGAAGTTGCTCAGACAGGAGCAATTACAGGGGAAGAGGAAGCAGAGCCCAGAGTGCGTTCTGGGCAGCTGAAGTTAAATAAAGGATTAGCACAGCCTGTTCACTCTAACACAGGCTTATTTAATAGTTTGACCTGGCAAAGCTTTTGTCACCATGGAGCTTCTCCAGGCTGCATGGGACAGGTGAGTGACAGCCATCCCTGGAGGAGAGGAGAGCCGGTGTTGAAAATTTCATGGCGTGTTTCCAATGTCAGAAATGCTCTTCCCTGCAGTAAAATGAGCTTCTGCACAGTTCTGAGCTTTGTCGTGTATTTAAAGAGGGAGACCAGTTTTTACTAAGAGTTTTGTTTATTGATTGTCAAAAAAAAAACCTTGACATTTAAATTTTAAAGATACTCTGCACACTCAGTGTATCCAGTGCTCTGTGAGTGAGCAAATGCTCCCCAAACCACCCCCCTTTACAAATCAGAGTGCCCAGGAGATGAATAGGCTTCGTTTATATTAGTTTTCAGTTTAATCTCTCTTCCTGCCAGATCTTTTATCTTCCACCAGGAGAGGAAAAAGAATTAATAAAGTATTCTACAGATGCAGCATATAAACAGAGCAAAGCCCCAAGGTGCTGAGGAGATTAATAGGGCCTGTTGTTGAATCAAACTGCTCACTACATTGAGCTGCTTGGGTTAAGCACTCTCAGGTGGTGGTTACACTAACAGTAAACAAATGAAATGCTCCAGGAAACGGACCACTGCCCAAGTAGCTCAGACAAGGGTGTTTCACTCTCCTGTTGGTGTCTGCTCTTCTATTTTCCTTAGGAAGCTGCTTCAGGCAATGTACTAGGTCAGCCATACCTTAACTTCAGTGTGCCTTGATTTGCTCCTGTGCACTCTGGCTTTAGCAAGTTGTTTGTGAAGTCCCAAGGGAAGCTTGAGAAAATTCAGAAGGAACTAGGGTGCAAAAACCTCCTAAGCAATGCTTTTCTGGATAGCACAGGTGTGTTCCTCAAAGGAAATTCAATGTTCAGCGAAGACAAATCAGCATCAAGGTCTGGCAGCCAAAGTGACTGTTGGTAAATCAACAACTGGCAAGGACAGAACTTGACTGCTGCGCAAATGTCCTTCTCCGGCATTCGCAGGATTCTGCTGTGTCAGTTTTCCTGCTAAAAAAGACTTTGTTCTGGCAAAGCCATTACTGGAAAGAATACATTTGGAGTAATTCTAAGATGCAGCGTTTATAGCCCAAACGGCATCATACCCTGGAGGACTTAAACTTGCTAAAAATTCTGCCAGAAAAGCACTAAATTAGTGGATTCTGTCTTGTTGTGAAGTTTAGAAGCCTTCCACATTTGGGACATCTCATCTTCATTTTGAGGCAGACGTTGAGGTGACCTGCCAGGAGCCACAATGCACTTCTGATGAGCAACATGCCCAGATAACGGTGCCAAAATCTGCAGCTCCTCAGCAATTTCCAGAAGTGTTCGTAATTTTGAGCAGGGAGCATGAAAACAGCTGGTATTATTTAAAAACTGAACAAATCTTTAAATTGGCTGATTCTGTTGCTGTACTGTTGCAATACAGACCAAATGTCACCTCTCCCTGACTATTTCAGTCTTGACTTCAGGGAGAATTTGTGACAACAGACTATGGAGAAAAGAAGTCAGAATATTTAATTTTCGGCATGTTTAATTTCTGACCTCTTCGAAAACTTGAAGATGTAATTTGAGCATCAGAAGAGCTTGGGTTGGAACTGACAACGAGTTTTAGAGCACTGCCAGGGCTGTTTCTACCAGGGAATCTTCCTGGGACAATTAGACTCGATGCCGAATTCTATTGCTAGGGGAAAAAAAATTAATTCAGATATGTGGAATCTGCAGCAGAAGCTTTCTCAGGTCTTACAGCAAAAGGCTGATTTGGCAGAGGGAGTCACGCTTCTACACCTGCTTGCAAGCTGGGGAGGAAGATATTCCAAACTGACTATGAATTTCATTAGAGTCCTTCCACCAGAGCCACTCATGGGTGTGGTGGTGTGATGGCCTGCCAAACAGATGGGTTGTGAAATACACAGCCCATCTGTCTTTATCATGCTTGTTTCCTCTTTTATTAAAATGTTAATGAATATAGTTTTTATTTATTATGCCATGACATGTGCAGCATCACTTTCCAGTAGACAAATGTGCAATCTGCATAACCGTGTGGGCTGACAGGAAGGTTTCCTCTGCTGAAACAAAACTTCTTCCCAAAGTTCCTCTGAGGAAAACAAGCACAAAGACCTCTGAGGAGTCAGAGGCATTTTTCTAACTTCTGCAAGACTTTTGACAAGCACTTCCATGGGTTTTTTTTTCACATGCTAATTATTCCAACAGATTCTCCCTGGAAGGTTCACCTCTCAAACCTTGACCCGAAGATGACGGGTGTCACTGTGAGTGGACTCACCCCAGCCAGGACCTACCAGTTCAGGGTGTGTGCAGTCAACCAGGTGGGGAAGGGCCAGTACAGCACTGAGACCAGCAGGTACAGTAACAAGCAATACCTGGGTGCTAAAGGCACAGTCGCCGAGAATTTTGGGGAGGAGGAAAAAATGCGGATTGTGAATTAATGAATCAAATAATCTTTTGCACAATAATGGGGGAATGGGGCGGTTTGCATTACCCAGGCCTCCAGAGAGTGCTCTGCAGCCAGCAGTAATTGGTGATGGTGGCAGTGAGGTAGGACAGGCTATCAGCACACAATGGCAGTGCTGTCCTCATGCTTCTGGAGGATCAGTAGAGCAGAATCTTGGAAATAATTTTTTGCTCTTGTGCTAAGCCCCAGCAGTTAGCCCGGGCAGGAGTACAGCGTCCACCCTGTCATCACAATGTCACTTCTGGAACTCACCCAGATGCGACATAGAAGGATGGCTTCATCATACTTAGTTTCAAATGCATCCCCCTTCTTCTGTGAACCAAAGCTTGCTGCGAGCTTGAATTGCAGAACAGCTGAACTCTAAATGGCTTTTTTCAAAATGTAGGAGTTTGATATGAAAAATATTGAAAGAGCTGAAAGAAACAATTTGGAAGGAGTCACAGACACTGGACCTGAGCTCTTACTCATTCAGGCTTGTAATCTTTTTAAAGAGTTGTAGCAGCCTGGGTGATTCAGAGAGAATAGGGTTACCTCAGCTGTCTGTCTTGTTGCTTGCTTAACTGATTTCCTATTATGTTGATTTGTTGTAACTATTTCATGCATGTCTTCAGCAGTTTGATCAGCGTTATATTTCTTTCTAGTCATCAGACTGTGCTAAAGGAAACTGGCTCACTTGGGGTGGATACAGGAAATAGAAATGTTGTTTATGATTTATTTCAACACCCATGTCCATCCCATTGTTTTGTACTTAGGCTGATGTTACCTGAGGAGCCCCCCAGTGCCCCACCTAAAAACATAGTGGCCAGTGGGCGAACCAATCAGTCCATCATGGTGCAGTGGCAGCCTCCTCCTGAGAGTGAGCACAATGGAGTTCTTCATGGGTACATCCTGAGGTGAGAACTTTTCTGATCTGGAAAGTCCAGAGATAGGTCTGTGTGTGCATGAGGGAATTCAAACGGTGTGACTTCAGAGTGTAACCAAAACTATCTCTAACATTTTATTTGCGAATGCTGTGGCTGCCTTGTTTTCACTTAGAGGTCCCAAGGGTGCAGGCAGTAAATTCTGGGCTGTCTGTACTAGAGTCAGTGGGCTGGGGACTCTGTCAGCTGCTCTGGACACACTTCCTGGGTGGACCAGCTCCCTGTGGGTCTCAACAACATCCAGATAGCTTTTTTCCGTATTGAAAGGGAGTTGAGGCACCAAGTACTAAAACTGTTTACATGAGAATCTGATACAGTGCAGCCTATGCAGATGTATATTTGCTTATTACAATCTCAGCTTCCTGCTCGAAAGGTTAATTAAATTTATCAAAGACACAACGGGGCTCCTGCCCTATGGAGGAACAACAAAAGAATCAATAAACTTCAGTTTTGTGCCAAACAAAATGGAGAGAGCGAATGACAGGTCAGATGCTTCATGGCAGACCTTTGATTTGGTTTTGAAAATCAGCCAGTTGAGTGAGGTTCTTTCAGCCCCATTGCTATTCATTGATGAGAAACACATTCAAGCAGGCAACTGGAAATCCTGAATACATCCAGTCCTTCTGCTTGCACAGGATTCATTTTGTTGGAAAGGGCGTTGCCATTCTGAGAGACTTAACAGAGCATTTCCCTTCTGTAATTTTTGGGGACTCAGTATTCACTCCTACCCAATTCAGCTACAGTTTACTGCTCATTTGGCATCCTACACATCCTGCAGTGGGAGCAGCCAGCGAGGGCCACACCTCTAGTCAGGGAGACGTTATCTAAATTAGAGTTTTTGTGGGGACCTCCCAGCCACTGACGTATTTCCAAGTGATGGTTACAGCCTCCTGTGGGCAGGCTGCTGACATTTTTAATACAGTGTCCTCCAGAACTGGAAAAGATAACTAAATGCTGCAGTTTAAATGCCAACATCCTGTTCATGCTGTGCTCCTACTTCTGCTGGCATGGATGGAAAGGCTTTTGTGATGCAAAGAGCATTGGTGAGCTCCCAAAATTGTGCTGGAAAGTTCCTTTTCTCTGCAGGCAGAGTTGAAGTCTGTTAATGTCCCTGTCACCTGCACAGACCCACTAATGGTGGTGACCAATTGTGCAAGCACCTGTTTGTGCAAGATTTTAGAGCTGGACTCAGTTCAGCTGTAACAGCCATCAGTCACACGTGGGGAAAGGTGTTTTCACTTTTACCTGGAGGTAGAACCTTTTCCTGAGCCTTGGGTACCCATTTGCACAGAGTACAAATTTTCTTTCCCTCAGGCTGGTCCCCTCAATGGTAAGATCAGTTTTTTGGGTGTTCCCAATGAGTCTTTCCCAGTCCCACCATTAAGTCCTTTAAAAAGCAATCCCACAGTCTCCTGCTTCTGGCATTATGTGCTGTTTTCTCCATACAGCATTTTCAGTAATGTTTAACTCCAGTATTTTCTACATCATCTATCAGTGTAATTGATCCTTGTCCTTGCCATAACATCTCTTTCCATTTTAATAATGATAATATTCATTATGCTCAAACTGTGAACATTTTTGATGTCTACAGTCAAGACATGCTTTGTCTTGACTACAGAGCAGAGAAAACATTTATTCAACAGGAATTTGAGATTATCACATAAAAGCACAACTGTCCCAGGTAATAAACCAGGCTGTTCTTCCAAGTCAAATTGTGTGGTCACCGCAATATGCACCAAAGAAAAGTCTTTCTGCACTGATTTCTGTAGGATTAGGGTATAGCAGAATGAAAAGCACCATGCGTCCCGGAGACCCACAGCTCAAGATATGCAAGACACTAAATTGATGGAACACCTGATCTTTAGAAGTGAAGGTGCACTGCACAAGTCATGTGGAGTATACATCAAAATCCACGGTGAGAAAAATCATGAAGACATGACATTTCTGAACTGGCCTCTTTCCTCTGCCCTTTTTCTCACTGCCAGTATTGCATTTAGAGGTCTGCCACGCTAACAACATAACAGATTAAATCACTGGGGCACTCTGCACCTTGTCTGCCAGGTATGAGACAAAACATTGCTGCGTGAAGAGCTGGTTTTGCCAAGGAGCATAAAACCCACAGAGAAGGCAAAAGAGAGAGAAAGGGAGATACTGCATGGAGTAGAGAAAGAGCAAGGCATTCCATAAACTCAACTGAGGGCTGATATTTTTGTATTTCCATTTGTATTCATAAATGGAATCACACCAGTGTAGCATTACAGATATTAAATGTGCTAAAATGTGGTCAGGCAAGCAGCTCCTCGGCAGAAAATAGAGGTGTTGTCAGTGATTAAGAGCTGATCTCTTTATAGGAAGACTTAAAAACAAAAATCTATGGCTGAAATACACGAAGTTGTCTAGTTCTAAACTGCAGCAGTTTAACCTAGATGAGTCTGACTGTAAGATGTCACTGAAATTGTTCTGTGTCAATAAGCTTTTGGTGATCACAGTGAAGCAGAGGATGAATAAGACTGTGTAAAAGTTGTGTGGTGAATGAAAGTGCAAGTGTTTCCATATTTGTCTTTTTCATGGAATAGTAATGCCTTGTGTCCCTTATTTGGCCTCTGTTTTTGTGATTTTTTTTGTGAATTAGCATATTGTAAGCAGCCACTGTACCACTTTCCTAAAGGAAGGAAAACAAACAGTATTATTCACATTCACAGATTTGCAGGGTTTGTTTGTTTTCTGTAATTTTGTTCTCCTCTATAGTTTCTTGGCCTGAAGAGACACATCAAAGGGGCTGTTTTCTGGAATACAGTTTTTACATGGGAAAATCTATTCGGTGTTTTAGCTTCTCGTGGCTCAGCAGAAAGGTTGTCAGGATGTTTGCCACCCATCTGTATTTGGCACAGCCCTTCTCCTGGGATTCCAGTGCTTACCCAACCCTTCAGTCTCAACTTTATTCCACCCTTATTATAATAACTCTGTGGAGTAAATGCTGGTGGAAGCCAAAGATGCCAATGCCTGAGACTCCAGAAGGTCAGAACTCTCTGAGCTCTTCCTTTACAGATTTCAGAGAAGAGGGGGAAAAAAGCATTTCTCAAGCTGATTTACAGCAGCACTCAGATAAAAATCACATCTGGGCTATTTTTTGTACTAAATCACAGCTTTTACTAGACAAGCCACGTTTAAAAAGCTGTAATTTTTCCGCAACCATAAAACAGGATAAAATACCCGTTTTGTTTAGCCCTGAGCCTGTAATCTAAGTGAGATCAGATTATAAATACTATAGCAGTCAAACATGATATGGTCTTATCAGAAGTTACACTGTTCTTCCTTATTCTTTTTCATTATTCTTTGTGTAATTTTGCTGGAAGACTTTGCATATTGCCTCTTTCACAAAGGGAGCTGTTTTTCCATTCAGGGTATTTGCTTTAATTGATACCATCTAATTAACTAACTCATTTTTCTCCCCATATGGTAGGTATCGCCTGGCCGGCCTCCCTGGAGAATACCAGTACAAGAACATCACCAGTGCAGAAATTAACTACTGCCTGGTGAAAGACCTGATCATTTGGACCCAGTATGAAATCCAGGTGGCATCTTACAACGGAGCTGGGCTGGGAGCGTTCAGCAGGCCTGTGACAGAGTACACGTTACAGGGAGGTGAGCAAACTGGACCAGTATCTCCCCTATATTTCCAGTTCCTGGCACAGTTTCCTCAGGAGATGTGCTGTCTGGTAGTCCCACCTCAGAATTTGTGAAATGAGTGGTCATTTCAGTCATATTTGATGGACAGCTTGGAGTAAGAAACATCTGCGAATTTCAAATGCCTGAGCAGAGCCAAGTCTCTGCTACTATCTCGGTTGCAGAAAAAGCTGTAAGTGAATTCAAAAATTATCTATTTTTGTTGACCCTCGTGATGACATGTTGCCACACTCGCAGGTCAGAGTCAGCTGCAGCATAAGTAATAAATAGAAATGCTGACGAGAGCTGGGGTCCTGGGGAATGGATTTATAGGACCTGTGACAGGCAGGGGCTGAGGTTACTCTGCCAGGAGAGTCAGAGAAAATATGTCAGGGAATTGGTTTTATCATGGCCAAGATATGCAACGTGCTGCATATGCAGTCTAGGAGACAAAGGCAGAGTAAACCAGCTGTGTTCGTTCTGATAATCACAGAATGCCTTGTTTTAGAAATACGGAATAAATTGTAAGGAAATTATAGGGAGAGAAATACAGCCTGAGAGAAAGTGTTCTCAGGCATTTCTGCAATGGTGCAGACATTTGCAAAGAGGAAGATAAAATGATCTTTAGAGCCCTGATTTTTATGCTACAGCTCCTCCACACCTTTCTAAGTGCTTTAAGAAGAGTATAAATTACATCAACAAAAGGATGTGTAATTACTTTTTACAACCAGTGTAAGGCATGTTTACACCTCTAGATTGATATAAAAATCTGTAGGATAATTATGTAGCAGGCCCTTAAAGCTTTCATATATTCCCATCATTGCAGGGTTGTGCTGCATGCTGAGCGCTGGACAGCACGTGAGCTCTACTTCAATGGTCATAAAACAATTACACTGTTTTAAAAACTTGCAGATTTATGGTACATCAGTTAATTTTCCATCAGTGAAAAATATGTAGTTGTTTGTTAATTGTTGCTAGGAGTACTTTGTAACATGATTAGATACAGTTTGAGGTGTAGGAAGATCTTCAAGAAAAGATTATTCATATGCAACACTAATTAACCACAACAGTTAAAGGAAGAACTCTCTGTATTTTGTCTTAGGGCATGTAAAGTCTCCTAGTTTAGAGGAGCCTCGACACACTCAACCTCAATCTAGAAGTATTTATAGCAGACCTTGAAATGTTTTTCTTAAAGTCTTCTCCTTGCAGCCAGGATTAATGTTTTCTATCCCACTAAAGACCTGATCTCTGCAGAGAATTGGTTTGCACACAGAATTTGAATCTCTTTTGTGAATGTGCTTGTAATTCATTACTTTGTTTATTTGCCCATTTTAAGCTATCATAGCACCTTAACCTTCCATCCATTAAGGCCCAGGTTTGGACTTCACACTCTTTTTTTCTCAAATCCTGTAATTGACTCTAATTTCCCTTGATATTATGTACCGTTATTATCATCCTTTATTGATTGGATGTCTGTTGTCATTTAAAAGGATATAAATCCTCTGTTATAAATCAGGTTTAGTCAGTCCTGCATTCATATTAATCAGGAAGGGTGTTTAGACTGCAGGCAACCTGCAATGGTTTGTCTTTATGTAGTTCCTGAATGCTCAGTGCTGGGTAGGCATGGAAGAAAAACTGGGTCTTTATGATTTATTCAATATCAGTATCAATATTTGCTGATAGCTGTAAATAACTGCTTCATGGATGCTGCCATCTCCTAATGAGTGCCTTGCTGGGTTCACAGAAGGTATATGGCCTGTGCTAAAAAGGGTTTGAAGCCTTCCTACATTTAGAGCTGAAAAGGGAGACGGGTTGGTATCAGTGTCATGTGTGTAACATGCTACAACCTGAGACTCTGCTCCATAAAGGTTATCAGAGTTGGGAAAAGGCAGGAAAAGCCATTGACTGTTTCTTGCTCCAGAATGTCCTTCCTAAACCAAACCAGCAGGAGTAAGAAAAAACCATGTGCAAAACTGCCTTGTAAATCATATTCTGATTTTAATACGAGCAGAGATAAATGTCAAAGACACACACTCCCATCCATCCCCCTCTTCTACCACCACCACTGCCTCTGTTCTGACATGCATTAAATGATGTGAGCTCTGCTGGCAAGAACCTGTCTGTCTGCAGATGAAAAATACCTGCAACACCTCATACTAATCAAGTGTGCTCTGCAGTCAAGCCCTGGGAGGAAATGAACCTCGGGAGCAGCTCAACCCATTGGCAGGAGCACATCAGCATATTGGCATCTTTGTCATAGGGAATATTGACTGGCCATATAAGCTGTGGATTTATACCAGGAGCTAGTCTATTAATCCCTTATTAGTCCTCTGGCATTGCTTTAGCCACTGAAAACTAATCAGCTACTCAAAGCTCTTCGAAAATCGCCAACTTCTAGAATGCAGCCAAACTCACAAGGTAGTGAGAGATCTAAACTTGCAGGAGACTGGCTCATAATGTCAGATAAAATGTCAGAAAGACTTACTGGCAAAGCACTGAACATCCAAGCAGTGGGGTCAGACAGGTTGACTGTCTCTAAAATCTTGAAAGTCTTTTCAGAGTGATATTCAGCCAAATCCTTTGATGCTCTGTATATATTGGTCTTTCTTCATCAGAGTTTCTCCAGCTGTTCTTTACTTTGATGTTACTTTTCACAGGGATTTGTGCCAGCTTTCTGCATAGGGCAATTTTACTTATTTAAAACAGTGTCCTGCAGGACTTTGTGTTGCCGTATGAAAAACTGAAGTTTCCCAATACCTTTTCATGTAAGAGTAGCTTTGTGAGAGGCACAAACAGCTTTCTGTGGTGGCTGTGTTGTCTCTTTGTACTATTGGACGTGTTTACCTTTTTCCATGTTGATTTGAGAAAAAAAGCAGCTTCCATCCTTTACTTTGGGTCTGTCCCTTTTATCTCACTAGTGTGAATATTTCTAAACATCTCTCTCTTTGAAGAACTCCCACCGTGCCTTAGATTTAGGCAGGGCAAGGTTTGCAAGTCGACATCACTCCCATTAGCCTCTTCACATTGACATTAACCCATTTCTGTTTGTTCTGTAGGTGCCATGTCTTTCTTTTGATGCATATCCTAAAAGTTTGGTTTCCTAGAGTTCACAAATCTCAATGTGGAGTTTGATGTTGGTTTATTTTCCCTTCTGTGCTGTGCATGGACACCTTGCCAGGCCAGGGAAGTCTGAACAATGGGCCCTTCCTGAGTAAAGGAGTGGGAGAGTCACCAGATTAGTGAGTCTTGATGGTGTGGAGAGAAGGATAAAAGCAGGATGAGTCTGTTCTGCCGGGCCCAAAGTGGTTTCTTGCTCAGGAAATGGGAGATGAATCACAGAAATGTATATGACTGAGGTAGAAAAGCCAGTTCACTGAAAGCTTCCTGCTTTATGTAGGAAATAATCTTGAAAAAGGGATCTCTGAATGCAGTTTCCTTTGCAACCGTTCATTTTTTTCTCAGTAAAAAGATGCTTCCATTAGTTTTTTCTTGGGTTGTCTTGGTTAAGACATCTTAAAGGTCCTCATTCACTTCCTTTGGGGAACCTGCCAATAACCTTGGAGAATCCATGCCTCTTTTGGGCCCAGCTGCTCCTGTGCAGAAGCAGGTTGGAGTTGGAGTGGCTGGATTTTTATCGCTTTTAGGTGTCACTTTCTACCTACTACATCTTTAAATTATTTCACAAGGTGGTGAAATTAGTGGGCACCTGGACCCCCATCTTTTAATAAAGAAATCAAATCTTGTCCATGTGACAGACATGCAAGAAAGAGGGGGGAAGCATTTCCCAGTTGCAAGAAGCAAAACTCATCAGTTAGTGGCAGGTCTCACATTACTGAATTTCAGATTTTCAAATGAGTAGAATTTCAGAGACCTCTTCTCCCATGCACCCACTGCAGTTGAGAGCACAGCCCAGTATGTCAGCTGGGAGCAGAGGGAATGGACTTCACGGGAGGAATTATGTGTCTCCACATCCCCACCAGGACGTGCAGCTCAGCACCTTTGAGTTGGTGCATTAAGGGAACAACAAAATCCTCACGTAGAGGACAACCTGCAGTTCCCCCACCTGCCTCACTGACACAGGGAAGCTGCCACCTGAAAGGTCAGGAGCTCCAGACGAGCAGGAAACTTTTCTCCAGGCCTCTGTTGAAGGTCTGTGTTCAGGAGCAGGAGTCCAGCTGTCAGAAACTCGGCGGGATTTACATGCTGTTTGCACATAGAGACAGAATAATTACATGTACACATGCTTAACCTCAGTGCCTTCTCT
This sequence comes from Pitta sordida, assembly GCA_013390025.1. Classification (NCBI taxonomy): domain Eukaryota; kingdom Metazoa; phylum Chordata; class Aves; order Passeriformes; family Pittidae; genus Pitta; species Pitta sordida. The sequence goes on from WEKX01017334.1 coordinate 286,443, forward strand.
CCTCTCAATTATCTTGTCAGTGAAACCCTTTTAATGGGTTTTATCTAGCATGCCTCCATGACCTTTTCTACTTGGAATGCTGTACATTAACCCACAGTCCCAGGGGCTCTCAGTAGATTTCCAAGCACATGAACTTTATCAGGAGGAAAGTAATGGTTTGCTTTTGTCAGGCCAGTTTGATCTGCAATTCCCAAATGAGTCACCGCCATGAGATGGCTTTGGAACACTTGGAAACATGGTGATGCAGGGGTTTAAAACTGGGAATGTAAATACTTGGGGATTAATCTTGAATCACTTATTTGACATTGGCAGCTTGTGTACAACCTGACAACAAACTTGTAGGAAGAGGATACAGAGCCCCCCACTAAATTATCAAATCTTTTATATAGACAGTCACAGCTCCAGTCAGTTCTATCCATGATCTTGGGAAAGTATTTGAGTTTTGAAGTGACCAGAAGGTCAATTCTGATTTAGCTTCCATCAAAGTTCTTTTCTTTTTTAAATGCAAAACTGTTCAGATGCCCAAGGAAGTCTTTAATATCGGGACATAAAAGGAGAATTTTATACTGCCACTTTGAAGTAAATTTGAGATTATACATAACGCCAATATTTTACTGATTAGAAATATAAAAATGTGTTACATTATGTCTTCTGCAGTATAATTAAGCTGCTGCATATCAGATGGACTATGTTCTTTCCATCCTTTAAATGCATTAATTGAGATGCAGATGTTGATTTTTCAATTAAAATATCCAAGGAGGAATTGTGATACAAATCACCATTTCCAGCATTCTGAAGGTTTTATGTTCTCTGTTCGTAATTTTTGTCATTTTTCATATTGCATCAGGTACTACTTCTGCTATGATCATATATTCTTGTTTCAGGAAATTATCTCCTAATGAACAAAAAATGTTTTCCTTTTTAAAAGAAATAACTGATGCATTTGGTTATCCACATTTCTCTAACTGTAGTAAACCTATCTTCAAGTGCTTGCCTGAGCTTTTTTGAGGACTGTTAAGGACCGTAAATGAGAACTTGGAGCTTGCTGATGCAGGTCTTTCCTCTCCTAAAAAAAATTGCAGTATTTTGGGTTGTATCTAAAACACTCATGAGACCATTAGAATAAAAGCTTTAAATACAATTTTATTCTGCACAGGAACAAATCTCTGGCAGTTACAATATCTAAATATGTAAATATTCAGGAAAGTAAGAATTTTGATTTTTTAGAAAAAACATGAATTACATGAAGTATTGAACAAGGAAGCAAATTCAAATATATCATGTGGCTCTTATAATAAACAGTTTCATCAAAGAACATGAATAAGAAAAAAATGCATTTAGTAGGGAACTGTAGCCAAAGCAACTCATTATGACCGTAGAATGACTTTAATATTTATGACTGTATCTCAGGATGATTTGGTGAATCTCTTTAACTACAAAAACTTTATGATGTCTACAGGTCATCCAGCTAATATTATAACCTTCCAAAAGCACCCAAGGAAATATGATCCATGGCAGGAAGTGGGGCCTGGATTCTAATGAAAATTTAGACGACTATCAGATAAACTCCGGTTTCAGAACTCAATAATTATGCATAGTTCATAAATTGTGACATCAGGTTTTAAATTAAGGCAAGAAAGTTCTGACTAATATGCAGCTACAGAGGTTAAAAAAATGTGCAGAGCTAAATTGTGCAGCAGTGGTTTAGTCTTCAGGGGATTTTAGTGACAGAGGGCATGAAAGTGGATGTTCTTGTCATTTCAGACATGACATCTTTGAGGATTTCTCCATTTTTCTGTGTGGATATTACTGGGTTATGGGTGTCTGTGATAAGTGTGCCCTGTCCTGTCTCTGTCTGTGTATCCCAGTTAAGAATAATTCCCCTTCATGTCTCTTCCAAACACAAATAAGGTTCGGTGGGAAAATGGACAGTATTGCATTTTTGAACTTATTTTCTCAGTTTCTTCTCTACACAAAGACTCGTCTTCCAAAAGTAGTTTGAAGTTTGAAAACTTTGTGGCCTGTTTGTGCCAAGTATGGAGCAAACCAGCATTTCTCAGTGGGAATTGTGGATCCTCTTTAGAAGCACAGATCATTGGGCTTTAGTGGAAATTTTCCCTTGGAAGCAGAAGGAACAAAGCCTTCCAGGCTTCAAACCCACTTGTGGATAGTTCTTCATTCATAGAATACAAATGCACATGGCTGTCAATAGTAATATTTCTGAAGCATTATTAAACTTATTTTACAGGATTTAGAGTGTCTTAGTTCATTTTTTTTTACTCAGATAGTTTTCTTGTTAAACGTACTATGAGCCTGGTAATTTTAGAAAAAATAGACCTGTCTATTAGTATTCTTTCCACTGAGAACTATAGACATGACATCTTAAAGCAGTATGTTAAAGGAATTGCCTGGAAGGAAACATTATATTCAATGGCAAAATATTTAAGTGCTATTTTTGGTTGTTTGAAGGCAGGATGCCTTTATGTTCCATGCTTTCTTTTGTATTGAGAAAACATCTGTCTAATTAAATCCTTGGCATAAAATGTTTATGCAACTTTTAGTAGATTAGAGGATATATTGGCTCAGAATATATATAATCAATTCAATATACATGAATGCATATCATATCAAGATAAAATGAGAACATCTCCCAATTCCCAAGAAAAATCTTTATTGCATGTGCTATGACTGGTCCTAATTCTTTAAGCAGCAGTAAATAATAAACAGATGCTGTTGCCAGATTATAATTCACAATTAGAACCTTAATTGTGCGAACTCTGTGTTTTCTTGTCTGATCTGGGGAATTGAGTGGTATTAAAAGACTCAAGAAGTTTCTTTGGGAAGCTGTTCATTCTCTGTGCACTCATGGGTAACTGAAAGAGCTGTGCTCACCTATCGTTACCCAGCTTCTGGCTCAAGTCTTTGTGAGAAACTCATCTGCAGAATAATAAGCTGCAGAAACCATTTCTCCCCTTGAAAGAATCTCCAGTACAGAATGAGAAATTAACCCCATTACCCTGCTTTGCCAACCACTGCTGCTTCACAAGAAGTGCATCCTTCTCTCAAGGTTGTTATTACTCCGTGACTGGCCGGGTGACAGTTCGTGGGTTCTGTGTTCATTTTTCTCTTTTGTCCCCCCATCCCTCCTCCACTCTGCTTTGTTTTGGGAGCAGTGCCCACAGCCCCACCACAGAATGTGCAAGTGGAAGCCGTGAACTCCACGACCATCCAGTTCCTCTGGAACCCTCCACCCCAACAGTTCATCAATGGCATTAACCAAGGATACAAGGTAAGGAGAAACAAGGTTTCTGTGACTTCAAACAGTGTTTGCCTTAACAGTCCGGGTATAAAACAGAAGTTGGATCTGATAATCTCTGAATCTCCAAAGTGACTGTATACTTTCAGGGGTGTCGTACATGGGTGAAACAAAGGGAGAAGTGAGCAGTTATTGATCCTAAGGGGTTACTGAGCAAGCTGGGCTAGTGGAAAATGTCTGTCCATGGCAGGGTATCGAAACTGGATGATCTTTTAAAGTCCTTTCCTACCCAAACTATTCACTGAATCTACTATTTGTAATTTATATAAGTTCTGAAAATGGGAACATGTCATAGGCTAGAAGTTCTAATACTTTTGTCATTTTCCTGGAGAGTTTCCAAAGCCAAAAAGCAGTCCAGTGTCAGTTCGGAAAGTCACCACAGGAGACATGTCATTGTGCCACTGAAAACCAGTCTTGAAGTCTATATTTACACCAAGTGCAAAATTCTCATTCAGTTCACTAGGCACCAAAACATCGCACTAAATATTTGTCTTAACTTTCCCACTGTGATGATTTGGGAGGTTAAGAATGTAAAATTTATTAGTCATACTTGATGAGGCAGGGTTATCATGGTGAGTCCCTGTTGGTGGGGCAACTGGCTGCACCCAATACAGCACACACTGTAGAGAGTGTCCTGGCTGCTCCTCTGACTCTGAGTGTATGCTGAGGAGGCAGCTGGAGGGTTTTATTCCTTCCTCTCCAGAAGAACTCCTTAATACAAACCCCATCAATGCTTCAGCAGTCAGGGCATAAGAAATTAAGGGTCTAGAAACGCTCATGGAAAGATCAAAGAGGAATATTGTAGGAAAAGGGGAGATACAGGTTTTGTTTATGAGCAGGGAGGAGGAAGGTTGGTTCAGGTGAAGGAATGTTGAGTGGGCTGAGAAGGACATGTAGTTAAGGAGACAAGCTGTGAATGAAGGGACTGTAGATGGATTTGAGATGTTTCAGAAGACTTGATCCTTCTCCAAGAACGTCTCAAAGTGATGGAGAGACTGAGACAGACAGACGTGCATGGGAGTTTAGGTGGTTTTGCCCACACCTAGGTATTTCTTATAAAGACTAGCCATGGTTTCAGAATCCCACTGCTGAAGAACTAAATACATGTACATGTGTATGGCTGCTTTTCCCAGAGGTAGAATCAGATCTCAAGGCTCAGTGGCTGACGGGGCTGCAGGACAATATCCTGAAACCTCAATACAAAAGCAATACTTGGCTACTGTTCAGACCCTGAAGAATAAAAGTACTTTGGGGGTTCAGTGGACTGCAGTGCAATAGAATATTCTGGTGCAATTCCACCTACGGCGAGTCCGGATTTGCAAAAATCTTATTTCAGATCTTCATACTCAGTTGTATTCAGAGTTTCAGTCTAAAGATCCATCACCTACCTCTAATTTATGTTTCAATTTCTTGAGCAACGGTATAAAATAGCTGAAATCATAAATTGTGTCTGTCAGTGACCAATGAAAACTTTTGAAATTATCGAAATTTCTATTTCTTCGGATTTCTTTGATTACAGTAGATTGCCAGAGCTTTACCATTCCTGCATCTCACTGGAATTGTGAATTGCAGCACAAAGACTGTGTGAGAACATTTCTGTCACTTACTCCTATAGCCTAGTTTTGTGTATGATTTATAAATTACCAGTAGTCAAACCAAGGCATTTGCCTTTCTTATGGATTAAAGCCATTTTTCCCTTTAACTCACAAAATCATTCACTTGTATTTTCTGCACGTGTTTCCTGATGAACGTGCAATGAAATGCACTCAAAAACGAGTTCAGCCCTCCAAAGTTCTAAATGCCAATTGTAATCCACAGAGGTGATTTAGAAAAGAAAATAAAATTTACTGTCCTCTTCAACCGCTTTCCATTTTTTATCTTTTCTTCGAAATTTATTTGCATTTCAATAAGTTGTAAAGCACACCTTCTCAAATATGAAATATTTCTAACCAAATTACTCCATATAGCCCACTAACTGTGCTTTTTGATTATCAGAGACTAGGCATTGGCTAAATGTGTCAAATATAGCTCATTAATTTCAGGTATCTATTCATGTTTATGAGCCTGAAATCAATACAAGTAGCAGGATTTACACAGATACTAAGTCAGGCCTGGAATTTTAACATGTTATATAAGCCACATGATAAGGATTTTGGGACAAAATAAAAATTTCATAAGCGCTTTCAAGCTTTAGACCCCTAAGCCTTTGAGGCGATTTCAAAAATTGTTTCAAATTTTCAAAGTCATTTGCCAAAAATGAATTTTTCAAGCCCTCATTTAGGTACCTACACATAAGGTATTGCACTCTCAGAGATATCGATCGCCCAGAACATCCACTGAGATGAATGAGACCTGGAAGAACTGAGCTCATCTGACAAGCACCCTATTTTAAATGCATGAAAATGTCTTCAGGAGTCTAACTTTTGAGACTCAGGTGTTGGAAATCGTAGTAATCATTTTTACAACCATTTTCGATTCTTTCTGTGGTTCCAGAAACGCTTGAAGCATTCACAGTGTGGGCGCCCCAGTCCACTGAAGGTTGAAATGCTCTCAGCCTGTTGGGCAGGACTGCTCAGGAGGGAACTGGGGAGGGCTCTGGAAGGGGAAGGAGGATGTGTGTGTTCCTTTGTCCCTCTAACCTCCCCAGGCATTTTGATCTTTAAAGGAGCCCCAAGATAAGATAAAGCATTTATTTATATCAGAGTATCACTGAAAGTCCTTTTCTTCCTTCAGCTTCCTCTCAACAGCAGAGATCGGCCAGGCTGATGAAAGGCTGATGTCATATGAATAATAATTTGCAATAATTTTGGCATTGTTGGATAGCAGACGTTGAGAATTGCTATATTGGTGGATCCCCCATCACTAGTGAGTGTTACAGACATCCCTCCAGTATCACAGCTCCATCCATCTGTTCTGCATCAGAGCTGACAGTAGTTTAACAGCATTGCTTGCTTCTTTACAATCAGATTAAGATGGTTTTGGCAGCCAAACATGCTTTGATTCTAAATAAACACTACTTCTAATGAGAGCTCATCCGTATTTGAATTTTCCAGCTTTTAGCGTGGCCAGTGGATGCTCCCGAGAGTGTGACTGTGGTCACCATCGCTCCGGATTTCCACGGGGTTCACAGTGGCTGCATCACCAACCTGAAGAAATACACCACTTACTACACCTCAGTTCTCTGCTTCACCACCCCGGGCGATGGGCCCCGCAGCACACCCCAGCTCCTGCGCACCCTGGAAGACAGTGAGTGTCCACCAGCACTGCCAGAGAACTTCAGGACCCAGCTTTGGGTTGGCTGGGTTAAAAAATAAAAAACCACAGATTTTTTAAATCGCTGCGCATAAAATTTGACCTCAGCTTCACAATCAGTTTGCAATCTCTTCTCAAGTCACCTTGATGGTGACCTCAGCCGGTTTTCCATGTGTGTGCTTTTAGCCTGTGGCAAATATTTAATTTTTTTATTCTTTTTCATTACGGGCTGAGCCTGGGTGACTGTTTTTACATTGATCAGAAGGTGAGAGCTTCACAGTCTGGTTCAGCCAACACACAATGCATTATGTCTGTGAATCTTTATGCTCTTAAATCCATGTTCAGGCACTCAAATAAATATGAATCGATCTTAGGAGCTGAGCACTGGAACTTCCTGTGGAGGTCAATGATTAATTTACAATTGTTTCCTTCTGTTGTTCAAGATATTGAAAATATCTGTTTCTACATTATATTGCAAGTGTTTGTGTAAAATAACCAGGATCATAACAAGGCAGTATCTTTTATTCTGAAAAACTAGAGGCAGTATGAAGTAAAATGAGCTGGATAGTTTAGCATATAAATTGTTTCCTGCATCAGAAAATGGTTTGGCCTCTGTGGCCCCGTGGAAGTGTTTGCTCAAGACATATTTTGGACTAACAAGTCTTGTGTGTGTCTGATTCAGATAAGGACTAAACTGCTGAGGCCCTCAAGTTAACTGTGTCCACAGTGGTCTTGGCTCAGGCCAATGCTGTGATATCTCTCTGTACTGGAGTGTCATAAACACTGCTGCACTTTTACAGATTCAGATCAGAATAAAAACTGCCTAATACATCCATTAAGATATTGTTTTTAGAAATACTGCTCTGCCTTAATAGGGATCTTTTAGGTTGGTCAGTGTTCCTGTAAAGAAAAATCCGATTGTCATTAACATTCACAGAAGTGAGGCTCAAAGTGCTAATCCAATTTTTCATGAGATACTCTTGAAAGAACATGGAGAAAATTACTTTCCCCTGGATTTCCCTGTTGTGGTTAGTCTCCTCTATGTGCTAGAAGTGTGTCCCCAGAGCAGGCTGTAGATTTAAACCAGAGATAACTACCCGAAATCTGTGGGAGTCACTAATGTGAACTCAGACTTGTTGGTCTGGGGTTAAAGCAAAAGGTGTGGTGGAAAGAGAAACATGGATTAGGTTCCTGTGTGTGATACCAGCTTTTTTTTTTTGCCTGTTTTCCTAAGAAACCTAAGCTTTAGAAAATGATCGTTTGTAAATGTGTTTCACTGTCTGTCTTGGCTTCATCTGTCCTCTCCCTCCAAAGACAGTCGACCCCTGTGGCTAATTTCAGTGAAGAGTAAGAAACCGAAGATAAAAGACTCCCAAGATTTTGCAAAAATTAATCAACTGGGAAGAGGAGAGACTATTAATATTTCTGCTGAAGGAAAGGCTGCAGAAATGAACCTTCAACACGTTCCATAAAGTGGGAGAAGAGGCAGACTCAAGACATTGAGGCTGTCTAAGGGAAATGTTACGATCCTGTGCGATTTTAAACTCAAGAAAATTCCATCAGGGAACATAGAACAAGGGAAAACCAGACCTGTGTTTTGTAACTAATTCAGAACATTTCTTGGTGTATGCAGCTGTATGCTGCAGGGAGCCTCGGCAGTGGAGATGAGCAGGTTATATTTCATTTATTTATCTTTTAATCCTTCAGAATTGCTTTCCTCTGTTTTCAGAGTGACTGAGAAGTTATGTGCAGGGTGGTACAATGCGTCTTTGTGGAGAACTTGTTGAATCTGAGTTGCTTCAGGATTTATGTGGTGGGAAGAAACACTTGAAAGGGCTGTCATTCATGTTTGCAGGTGATAATTTTCTGCCTGTATAGCAAAGTTAAGCAATCCTTTAGGGAAAAGTTGTGCAGACAGATCTATTTGCTGATGAACTGTAGGTCAAATAAATTCTGTCATCCAGTCAGAAGCATCGTGTCCTGGCTTGGAGTCACCGGCACCCGTGTTTCATGGTGGCATCAAAATTGGACTGCAGGGGTTAATTGGAGTAAAGCTTTGTGAGAATGTGGTTTCCATGTTCCCAAGTAGTGCATAATTGCTGTGCTCTTGTTGAGTGTTCCTGGGATCACTACAGGATCAGCAGTTCTTCTGTGGTGCCTTGACTACTGGGTATGGCAGAGTGCATTTGGAAATTCTCCTCACCGGGATTGCAGAATGGCAAATGGGGTTGTCACTGACCTACTGGCAGGGTTTGGACTCTTTGTCATAGCTGGAGGGTAATGAGAGACTGGACTAAATTGAAGAGGAAACAAAATATGAAATTGCAGACAAGAAGTTGCCAACTGATGTCAGTGGAGCTGGAGGATACTCGGGCAGGGATCCAATGACAGAAGCGCAGTGAATATAAAGTGAACAAAACCTCCTTTTCCAGTACATCGATTGAGGACAGAACAGCATTTGGATCAAAAATCAGGTTGTCTTCCTTGAAGATCACAATTGAGGGAGGATGGCATATTCTTGACAGTCATTCCATTTTATGCTCTTTCATTGCACACTGGGGAGCTGAATTTCTTAAGAGCTCTTGAGCTACATCATAAAAACTCTTTAAAAGTTTCACACACTTGTATTCATTTTACAGAAGACAAGTTGCCATTACATTGGACATTTTTAGAGTTGTTTTGAGAGAATCTGTCCAAGCAGTGTCTTGGTGACTCTGTCCTTGCTGTGTCCTTGCATAAGGAGATTTTTTTCCAGGTGATGGGATTGTGGTGTTGCTACAGACCTGGGTCCAGGTGAGCTACACACAGCAGTGCAGGTGACCAGCACACACCTGTCACTGAGGGGAAGTGGCAAACCTTCAGGATTGCCAGCTTGATTGGGCTAATTAGGTTAAATGAAGAAGAGAGGAAAGACCAAGTGCTGTGCCAGTCTCCTGCTTCCACTCTCTTCACAGCTGGGATGATGACTGGGTGAAATAATTTACATAGTGGTAGCCAGAGTGTTTCTTCCCATTTTGCATTTTCCCTCTTCCTGATGTTTTCAGCTTCCCTTGGCCCTGGCTCAGTGCTGTACTTCTTCACCCCTAACCTTGCCTTGTGAGTTGGATCACAATTAAGAGAGGTTCTCCTATTAACAGCTTTCCTTTTCTGAATTGCCAGAGCCGGGGGCGGTGGGACACCTGAGTTTCACGGAGATTCTGGACACCTCACTCAAGGTCAGCTGGCAAGAACCTGTAGAGAAAAACGGCATCATCACAGGTATCAGCTGCTCTCTCTGCTTTTATTTATTTTTCTTTCAGTATGTGTGAGATGGAATAAATCATTGCAGTGAAAAACTGTGTAGTAGAGCATTTAGGGAGAACTGGCTATTGTGGGTGCTGATTTCTTGGCCCCTCTTTTGGGTAATTGAGATGTCACCAAGGGCAGATTGCGGAAGGTTTGGGTCCAATTACTGGCAGTTTATGATTGTGGTCACTGAAAAGGCAGTTTATGTTGGAAATCAGCTCCCCACAGGGTTTCTGGTCTTGTTAAATCTTTCGTGAGCTCCACCTGTGTTACTGAATTGCTGGAAATTTGTAACACTGTGCTTGGCCTTTGCCCCAAGGTTGGGGGGGGTTCCTACACAGAGTTTACAGCTGCACAATCTGGATTGGCATTGCTAAGATTTGCAATCAAGACCAAGCCTGAAATCAGCGGTGTCCTTCATCTGTGATCAAGTGTTCTGGCTGTGGGACTGAATTTGCATGTCATTACTTAATCTGTTATAAACCATCACGAGGGTTCAAAACTCTCTTGTTTCCCTTTGATGAGTTCTGCCATTTGACAAGCTATTTACCTATTTACTGCATGCCAGTGTAGATACAACATCACCAACTTCATTATTTTTCATAAAGGAAGCTATAAATACTTGAGAAAACCTCTAGTTCTTATCAACAGAGGCAATATTGTTTTCAGATGGGAAATTATTACAACTGCACAGGATGGTCATTCCATTTAACAAAGGCTTTCAAGGTTCTGAAGCACAAGAAGGCTCCTAAACTGTAAATTACTGGGGCTTAAAAGCGTAGTTGGTAAGGGGGAAGATAATTTCACGTGGATCAAAATGTTTTGGTTTGGGAGCATTGACATTAACATGTTTAATTTTTAAAAAAATTATATTATCATTCGTAAAAAAATGCTTTTTAGGAGTTAAAGAAAATCAGACTTTGATTGTTGAAATATTAATGCATTTTAACTTTGACAGGTCTGATTATTTTGATAGAAGTTGTACTTATCAGTGTTTCCTCTGTGTGCCTGTGACATGCCCCGTTTGTAGGTGTGTGTCAAATCCTCCTGCAGATCATCACCTGCCTTTACACCACGGTCACCTTCCTGAAATATGCACTCATTTAAGTGGTTTGAGAATAGAAACTAATGACTTCTGAAAGCAGAGCAGTATTGATTCAGTGAAGATGGCCAAACCCTTTCAAGCCCAAGTGCTTAAATTTAGATACCTGCATCCAGGCCTATCTAAGATGATGTAATACTTATCTTGTTAAGCATCAGGGAGCAGCACCATGCTTGGTGCAGAATTGCTTTGCTAGAAAAAAGCTGCTGCCTCCCTGAATGTGCTAAAACCTGGTGGAGATGGATGATGGACTGCGCTATATTTGGGGTAAATTGTTTCAGAAGGAGTTAAGTAAAGAAGCTGTATTGTTCATGACAAAACACCAGAGTGAAAATGCCCAGCAAAGTCTATAAGGAAAAAAAAAAATGTCCCTAATGATGCAAATTGCATTTGGGATAGAAGAATAAGAAAATTGTTCATGCCCTGAGCACCTCAAAGGTTTATAGAGGGCTGCTTGGAGATCTTAGTGCTCAGGAAGGCAATTATTCATCATTTCTGCTTATTGATGTCTTTACTGGACCTTTTTGTTCCCTGTACCGGCGCTGGGAGGAGAGAAGCACGGAGGGAGTGCCCAGCAGCCAACCTGAGCTGGGAAATTGCCCATTACTCTTGCTGTAAATCTTAGTGTCTTCCTCGTTCCCTCAGTAAACATTGATTTATGAGGACCTGGATGTAGACGGACAGTTTGTGATTGGGTGTTCTGCTCTCGTGTAGAGAATTTACTCCACATCACCAGAAAATTATTTCTGAAACTCCTCTGGTCATTAGTTCCCGTTAGGCAGCATTTTGTGGAGTGCCAGAGCGTGGGGGAAAGCTCTGGGGCACCTTTCCTGTTTTCACTCACACCAGAGCCAGAGGAAACCCCCTCTCCCCCTGCAGGTTTCTGGCAGGGACCACATCTGTAACACAGAGCGTGTGTTTTCACCAACCACCTGTCCCAAAGTTCTGCCCATCTGTCAGTCAGCGTGGCTTAAGTGCTATTTGGGGGTAAAATAGTTGTTCTTTTCCTCGAGCATTTTTTTCATCTGTTTTTGTTTTGCACGATTGCGTTTGGCTTCATCTCTGCTCCCTGTGTATGTGTATATTTTCTGTTCTCATCTTTTATATGACTAGAATTTAACTATACATTCAGGACTGAAATGTCCGACACTAAATGCTGCCTGTTGGCCTTTTCTTCAATTTGCTCATGAACTCAGGATGTTTTTCCTGGTGAGCATTTTCTCAGAAAATAGATACATAGAGACCACGTGCCTAATGGGTGGGAAAGCTGAGTCTCATCCTGTGGTCAGGAAAGAGAAAACACAAAATGTCCAAATAATAATCACCAACATTTGATATATAACCTGAGCTTATCTAGATGGGAGAGAAGATATCTCAATCACTGAAGATTGCATGGTGCATGGTGAATGACACTTTCTATTGTCTGTAAGCAACAAATGGACAGAGGGAGCGTTACAAGTCCCTGCTTATCTCCCTCTGGGTATTTATTGTCTGGAACAAACTGCACCCACAGCTATTGAAAGAAAAGGGTGTTTGTAATGGTCCTTGTTTGCAACTCTTTCGTGCCTCTTCACTGAGCATCAAACACAGGGGACAGTCATCCCCCCTTACTGCTCATCCTCTATTAATACAGGCAATAGAGTCCTTAAATGTTGTTGAAGTCTTCCAGCAGATTATAATCCTGCCTGTTCTACCTCAACTCTGCTCTGGTAAATGATTCGTAAACCTTTGCAGGGAGCAGCAAAACACCACAGTGTTTCCAAGACATCGGTTAATTTACTGACTTAATTAATTCCCACTCAGACACTTGTTTAAAACTGGTTCCAGATGAGCGTTCAGCAGTTCTTCCCCTTCGCCTCTGCAGTGCATGGTCAGGGAAGCGTTTGTGCTGTAGCTGGAATTGTTGAAGCATCACCTCTCTTTATCACTGCCCCCTCACCTGAGAAGTAATTAGAGACTATGTGAGGACTCCGAGCCGATTTTCATGCAAAATCAGGTTAAGATGAATCTCTGTCAGTGATGGCATCTCACAAAGAGGATGGAGAACATCTCACACCTCTCAAACTCTCACAGGAAGATTTGCCTCGCCATGCTTTTAGCTCATGAGTTAATGGGTTTTTCGGTTGATTAATACCATCAATTCATATATGTTAATCAACTTCTCATGTTTTTTTTATTTTAAAAAATAAAAAGGAGGGGGAAAAAAACCCCTGAAGCCCCCAGCTGGTCTGAATCCCTCATCTTAGATGATGGGAACAGGAACCCAGTAGGAAGTTTCTCTGGCCAGTTTGCCTCGTGCATGCTTCACTCAGTGGGATTCCTTTCTGTTAGTCCTTTTCACTCACTTCAATTTCACAGGCATTCAAGAGCTATGTGTATTTTTTTTTTCACCCTCTGAGCCAAATCACAAAGAAAGCTGCAATCAAGCAAAGTTCTCAGACACGTTCTCTGGAGACTGGCACAGCAAGGTTCACGTAGGTTCAAACGAGAATAAAGTGGGACTGGGCAGGAGGAGGACAAGCAGATCTGGAGGTAAAAATGAGCAAATCAGACAGTAGAAAGTTTCAAAAGTTCTTGGAAGGCGAGTGGTTATCAAAGTGATAAAAAGGAAAGCCTGGTTATGATAGAAGAATAATATAGAGGTCAGGGCAAGTGCAGCTTTGGACAATGCGTTGGCTCCATGATGGTTTTTAAAGAAAGGATAATGATTCACCCTGCTGAAGGATTTGTGCGAAGAACAAGCGGTGGGGAGTAGTGGTTTTTTCAGTTCCTGGAAGATTCCCACAACGTTCCAGCCTGATTGTTATTGTCAGATTTCTAAGTATTACTCGATGTACAGCAGTGAAGGTTACTTCAGCCCGGGAAGGGAGTTGCCCTACTAAGTAAATATGGATTTTTAATTAGATATTCAAGCTGGCAAGCAGACGTTATATTTTCCAGTGTTTCTTCCTATTTGCTTCATGGAGTTCTGAGAGTGCAAGTCCACCCTTGTGTGAGATTATCCCCGGGTTTCCAGGTCATTTCATCGCAGGCACTATATTGTCATAGAAAAGAAACAGTCTGTTGAGACCTCGTGTCCTCCCAAATCTGTAATCTGAGGGACAGATGACACCGTGTGAGAAACCTGCATCAATTGTTTCTTGAAAATAACAATATTAGAAAACTACCTGGATATTTTAATCGGTTCACTTGGGTCTACATTTACTTCAAGTTTTTTTCTGCTTCTAAAAGGTGGCCACAATGAAATGGAGCAAGGAACAAAGATCCACCATCAACCGCAAGCAAATCGTGCGGCCCCTGGAATTTCCCAGTCTCTGGGTTATTGTGTAACTGGGCTTTGGGAGGAGAACCAGGATCCCCTGACTTGTGTGTGGTTGTTTCTCAGGGTACCAGATCTCCTGGGAGGTGTACGGCAGGAACGAGTCCCGCCTTGCCCGCACACTGTCCAACACAACCCTGGAGTACAAGATCACGGGGCTGTCGTCCCTCACCACCTACACCATCGAGGTGGCAGCTGTCACTGCAAAAGGGAGTGGCTGGGTCACGTCCTCCACCATCTCCTCTGGTGTGCCCCCAGGTTGGTGAAGCTTGAAACAAAAGAACATGTGCTGATTCTTCATGTTTCATTGTTCTGCTCACAGATTACTTCAGAAATACTAAAAATGGTTTTATTTATAGAGCTTTGGAATTCTTGACAACGTAATTGAAATCTCATTTTTAGAATAAATTGAAATGTTGGCATGAATACACTTGTAGTTTTAAAAATCCAGAAAGTTGAGGTTGTTTAATACAAATGGAGGCGGAAAAAAAAGTTGTAGGTATGACAATGAAATGGACAAAGTAATAAAGTGCATACAATACAGAATATCCTGACATTTACAAAGTAACACAAGAATGAAACCTGAATAAATACAAAAAGTGTTGCTTTGGAGGGAAAAATAGAGTTTGTATGTTGAAAAGGAACAACTATGAGAGGTCACTTGCATGGCAAAACTAAGATCTTATTGACCAGGTTTTGAAGTTGTGGGCTGAGAAGGATTTGGAAGGGGATATTTCTGTCCCACGTTGTCTGAGCTGCCATTTGGACACCTGTACATTTATCATTTTGTTTTTAAAATTACCACTCTCCATCATCCAGTGTAAAAAGCAAACGAAATAGCCAAATCATACCTCAAACAGACAGTTCCAGTTAATACATATGTTTTAGAAGCAGAATTTTCCAAATTGGAGCAGTTATTGTAGATCACTGAGAATAATCCAGTTTTCCCCTTCTCCAGTATTTTGAACTTTTCCATGTGTCCTGAGGTATGTTTGCCTTTCTTTTGTCCGATCATAGGTAATCATGACAAGCTGTAGACTGGATCAATGCCTTGCTCCCTGTTGTTGGCCAGATAACAGCAATATTCTACTTGGGCAGGGTTAGTTTATTGATCATGGTTCTCACAAATGTGAAGTAAGAATCAAGAAATATTGTGTATTCCTGCATCCTTGAAATATGTCCCAAAAGCCATTTTTGGCCTTTTGCTTTCGCACAGAGTGCACCATTATCTCAGAATAACAGAACAGGCTGGGTTGGAAGGGACCTCAAAGATCATCTCATTCCAACTCCTAATCTCCCACTAGATACTGATTATAATAGTTATTTCCATTCCTTATGAATGCAGGTGTTATTGGGATTTTAGTCTGAACAATCTATATTTAATTTCTTTTCTGGACTTGCTTTTGTTGTTAATTCAGATGATGTACAAAATGTAAATGCCACTGTAAACTTGACTGATGTGAGGCAAAGATCTGATTGGGGCTGCAGATTTTCCCTGCAAAGAGGTCACCGTCTTTGTTTGCTACAGGAATTTTTAAAAAGTTCATCTACTTTTAGTCAGGCACCAGAAACGGCCTCCAAAAACCCAGTTATTATAGGTCAATATAAGAATTGCCAAATCTTCCACATACATCACCCACGAATTTTGAGTCTTTGTCTGTGGTTAGTTGTATGTACTCTAAGAAGTAAGGAAAAAATATCGTCATTTAATTCTGGAGGAAGGGAGGTACAGTGGAATTAGGTGAGTTGGCAGATCTGGAGCTGGGAAATATCTCCCCCTTCTCACCCGCAAAGCCACCAGGTTTTATTGGGAAGCTTCTCTAAAATAGTACCTTTAATTCTGTAGGTGGGCTCTTGCTTTTCTCATTTGATCTGTCAAGTTGTGGTGCATGTTCAGAGCAGCAGAAATATTAATGCTGTATGTGACATCCCGCCAGAATAACAGGAAAAAAACCCACACATTTTGGGCAAATAGAGCCATTTGCTCCTCAAGATGTTTCATATCTTGAAACATGTGTGTTACTGGGCCCTAAACAAAGTATTCCCACCTCTCATTTACATTTCTGTTCCTGCAGAACTTCCAGGTGCTCCATCCAACCTGGTGATTTCCAACATCAGCCCTCGCTCTGCCACCCTTCAATTCCGTCCAGGATACGACGGCAAAACCTCCATCTCCAAGTGGATAGTGGAAGGCCAGGTATGTCCCTGACAAAAAGCTTTCATGACATTTCTGGGGGGTTGAAAATGGTCTAAATAGCGAAGTGCTGTTTGGATGGCAGGTTTTGTTTAACTTTGGGTCACATCTCCTCTGTGAATGGCTTGGTGGGGGATGTTCAGAGGGTCATGGGAAGGTTGGGATGCAAGGGAGCTTGAGAGGCTCAGCTGAGGAGTGTCTGTGTGTCAGCCAGGGAGAAAATAACCATATAAATACTGTAAATTCTGTTCAAAGGAACAAAATTAAAATGTGATACGTGATATATTATAGATGTATATATGTGAGAATGCTTATCCTTTTAAATAATTCACGTGTTTTTTTGTAAAGCTGGTTTATGTTCAGAAGAACACCAAACACATCACAAGCAACATGTACAGCAGTGTTTTAGTCCATCCATTTATTTTAAAAAGGATTTGAAACCTGTGTTTAGGTTCTGTGAGGTGTCTTTTCAAACCACATGCAAACCTGGAATTATCATCTCGTGGATTCAGAAGTATAGAAGGAATTGCACTGAACAGTAAAGAGACCATTATTCATGAGATTGAGTGTATTTTTCTGTCTTGTAATGGAATATACCAAGGTTTTCTACAAAGGCCTCTAGATTGAATAGGATGAAGTCTATTCTTCATCAGCTTTAAACAATATCCCTCTTTCTGCTGTCATTATGCCTTGGAGGAGTTATATATTCCTCATCTGTTCTCCTGACAGATGAGCTTTGCTTCTTCCTTTCCACCCACAGATCTTTATAAATAATATAATCTGTTTTTAAGACCAAATGTTGGACTTCTTAAATCACCGTCACCACTTAGACATGTTGATACAATCACTTCACTTGGTAATGAGATTGTTGTGAACAAGTTGGTACATTTTGTGCCATTTATATACACATTATTGCATATTACAGAATTAAACACTAAAATCCAATAATACGGTGGTTTAGCACAATCTGGGAAGCATTTTCCTGCTGGAGCACCACTTTGATACTGCCAGGAATTTGTTAATTCTGTGAGTCGCAAAATGCCACTTAAATAAATAAATAAATCTGAATGGTTTAATTCTGCAGGAATAATTACCATGAAGTTCATCTGCATCCTTGAAGAGCCGTGGGTACAAACAGTAGTTTGGACGGTCCTTGGTGTGCAGGGTGGGAAGGGAGGGTCTTTCTTGTTCACAAACCCTCATCAACATCTCATGCATTTCTTAAAAAGTCAAGGGTTCATGGTGGTGTGATAGATCCAGAAATTATTTGCTCCATCTGGGGAAGGAGAACTCCAAAGTCCTTGTGACATCTGGGCAGTCCTTTTCCCCACAGCTCCCCTGCAAGTTTCTCGTGTACCACTCCTGGCTGTTCAGCTTTGGCACAACAAGAAATATTGCTCCTAGTGGATTTAATAAAAAAAGAAAACTTCTTGCTCACCTGATTAACAAAAATCTTTCCAGGTATGCAGGGAAATTGGTGAGTCCTTCAGGATATAGCAAATCCAATTTCCAGAATGACAGCTGCATGTAATCCTTTGTTCACAGCCCCTTTCTGCCAGCACTCCTCTCAAACTCTTTCTCTCCTAAAGTGCAATTTCACAGCACCTTTAGCCGATCTAAACCAGAACTTTTCTTGTCCTGCTCCTGTTTCCTCTCCCCATCTCCATCACTTACCAAGACTTTCCTCCTCCTGCCCTCTGTGTGCACTGGCTCTGGCAGGATCACACCCAGAGCTGCTGCAAGTCTTGATCCAGCCAAGAACAAACGAGTTTGGCAGATCAACCCTCTGCACAGTCTGATCAGAAAAGCATCAGAAACGCATCACTGCAAGGGGAAGGGGTGAGAATATGGCACTGGGAGCAGGGAGGAGGGCAGCAATGCCTTCATCCTCACATGGATCTGAGCTGCCTTGGGCCTGCCCTGTGGACACCCCAGGTTGCCCTGCCCACCTTTCAAAGAGACATGAGCTTCTGCCTTCCATGTAGCCTGTTCCAAGGTGGGATGTGGCTGTGCTGGGGGGCAGGCTGCTGTGGCAACGTCTGTATTTTATCAGAGACCATCATAATTGTTCCTTAGGACGCTGTTAGATTGAAGGGCAGTGGTTATACCTGACCTACAGTAGTATTTTCTGGACAGAAATGTAGGGAGGATTTTTGTCCTTCTGGATCTTTCATTCACTGACCCATTTACAGCTTTTAATAGCTGTGTTAAGTGTTCCATGCCTTAGCATTAAATTAAAAGCCACTTAAGGGGTGGTTTTGCATACTGTGATTTTAAAGCAGATGCTATTGTCAAGTGATAGGATCACATTTAGCTATAAAACACTAATCTGTATGTCGTGCACTTCATCTCTGTCCCCCTCTGTAAGCTGGGCAATAACTTTGCATTGAACCTCCCTTATTTTCTGGGAATATACCTTTCACTCTGAATGTCTGAGTCCTTACAGGCTAAATTCAGCTGTTTTATATTCTCACACACAAACAACCTGCCACCGACATGTTTTTCCTCTTTGTTCCTTGATTTGGCAGAAAGCTTCCTCGGTGAGGGCAGGTCTAGAAAATGTTCCAAGTGCTCCAGTTTGGCTAAGAGCCATTTTTGAAGTCTGATACTTCATGAACAATTTGGATGAGAAACACAGCTGGGAATTCCAGTTGACGTGAAATTTTGTGCATCTGGCCTTGGCTTCTGCATTTTGTGCTGGGGTGTAAATTCACAGGAGCCACTGTGGAACTAATTCTCAATTATGTCAATGAGCATGAGAGGAGATCAGGTCTTTAAGAGTTTAGTGTTGGTAGATACTGAAATATCAAGCATTAAAAATCCCATTTCTGTGTTTCTGGCAAAGCTGCATTCTGTACTTTTGAAGGGATTTCTTAAAAACCACTAGGTTGTTTCTTTTCTATGTTTTTATTTAGACTCAGCACTGGAGAAAACTGAATTTCCAAACAGAGAACTACAAAAATGTACCCGTGCTGTTTAAAAAATACTTCTGGCATTTTTTTCCCCTTACACTGAGTAGAATCTAAAGAGAAAAGGGTCAAATATAATATAAAAGTTCCGCTGACACTTGTTCAGAGGGACCAGCAGTAACTGCCTTGTGGCATTGACACTCACAGGTAACTTGTTCCTCCACAAAGAATTTCAGTAAACCCTTCCAGCCATCCTGTACTCTCAGATGCAGTTACAGTATATATTGCAGAGTCTTTTTTTGGGCAATTTTCCGCCAAGAATGGCTCTGAGTCCCTGCTGGTGTTCATGTTTCATGTTTGCAGTCTGTCTGTTGCAATCCAATTTCAGCTTATTTTTCTTGTATTGGAATTTTTCTTGGGGTTTTGTCAGGAGAAGTAGATAAATTAATCATAGAATGGTTTGGGTTGGAAGGGACCTTGAAGATCATCCAGTTTCAACCCGTCATGACTGTGCCTTGGTGGGTGCTCAGTCCATACTATTGAACATTCCAGTGGCTGATCAGAAAAACTGGGATAACTTCTGCCCAGTTTGGTCTGTTTTTTCTGGTGATCAATGTTATTTGCAGGCAGCAGAAGACCTGTGAAAGAGCTGAAAGCGATTTCTGAAGAGATATTACCTTTCCTGGAGCCATGAGTGGATGGGCTGTTATGGAGAGTTTTTGCTTACAGCCTTTGTGCTGCTTTTCGAGAGATTTTGTATCAATGTCATGGTGAGCAGTAGAGTTTCAAAGTGGTACAACCTTTAAAGTATTATCAGCGTGTTCCCTTCTAAAGCTGTGAGTTGGGAAAGGCACTGCAACTTCAGCCATGAATTAACCTGTTTTCGTGGGTTAAGTCAGTGACCCAGATAGGATCCATCCATTGCACCAGGTGATTCTCTCAGTGTCGTTTTCACTTTGGGGCTGGTAAATAAAGTGTCTGAAACTCGGACAATTTTGTGCCTTTGACAATCTTTAAATCAAAAATGGCTGAATCGATTCAAGGATTTAGTGAGGAAAAAAATTGCACCCAGGCTGACATCCCGTGAACCGAATTTCTCCCAAAGCGATTTCAAATGTGTGAGTTATGGACCTCTGCAATGACAACTCTGACACATCTTGAACTATAGTAGAACACAGGGTACCTCTACAATATACAGAAATGTTGTGTTTTCCTTTCTTGCTGTTAGTGCTTCAGAACTGTTCAAAATTTTGGCGGCGTTGCCGAAATTTGTCTTATACACGTGATTTTTTCATTCCAAGTATTAATTAGTTTTGGTTTGTTTTGATTCAGAATTCTGTGAATTTGCTCTTGCAGTGCGCTCCATCAGAAAATGTTGAGTAATTTTATAAAATATGTAACATTTTCGTTTTAAGAAAAGGAGAAACTAATGCACAGAGAAGTAAAAGGTTCCAACATCACTTCCAATATTGTTTTATGCTGTCTCATTTCTGCAATAATAAAGGGATATGCCCTTTTATTGAAGGTAGTGCCTTGGGAGCAGCTGAGAGATGGGAATGAATATGTGCGAACTGGTGATGGCTGATTGTTACGGAACATTCTCTGAAGTGTCTCAGGGGACGTGGGTGTTTTTATTGTGGCATCCTGGGGCCCCTGGGGATCGTGGCCTGGTTGTACAGAGAACCGGGAAGCTGCAGAGTGGATTCCTTGAGGAGTTTTTATGCTGATGGAAACAGAAAAGCGTTTGGTGTCTCATCTGCCTCCCAAAACAATGCACCCATGAATACGTGTGCATCTGTCAACAAACACCAGCCTCCTCTGAAGTTTGCATACACTGTTATCCAAAAAAACAGCTACAAGAAAGGAGCCTTTAACTTCACTTGATTTTATGCAGAGCTGCTCAGAGTGGGCTCCCTTGGCCCTCAAAGGACTCTTTTATCCCTACCACTGCCCGTAGTTCCTTTTGCCCCGTGGGAATCCCTTTGTACTTGGATTCTTGAAACTGATACATTTCCTCTGATCTGACATCAGAGTGTTTCAGCAAAAATAATTTCCTTTTCCTTCCAGAGCCTGAAACTTGGAATCTGTTATAGATCTTGGGGAAGTTAAAAATACAGAAGTCCCTCACTGAAGGTTTTCTCTCAGTATTCACTTGAGAATGTATACATATATATAGATAAAATAAATAAGTGAAACTTCTTTTGAGTTAAATGAACCTAGAATTGCTTGGCCACAAAAGTCAGAGTTCATGCAGAGGTCCCCAGGCTGTTCACCAGGCTGTCCTACAGCTGTTCACCCTTCAATCCTCTTGCTTGGAAAAAACTGACCACAAAAAATATAAAACATGCTACTGATTTCAGTACAAGTTAGTTTCTGAAATGGTGGTGTCAGATCCAGGGAACATTACAAGGTATTCTAACTAAAGCAAGTTCCTGATGTATTTTTCTTAAAAACCTTTGCTGAATCAGAGAAGTGTGCCTGTGGTTGGGTTTTTTGCTGCCTCTCTGCCACTAATTTCAACAGAAAATTAGTCTAAAAGGGGTTACTTTGAGACTATATGTTCTGCCACTTTGCCCGTGGTTCACCTCCTCCCAGTGCAGATATTGGCCAACTCTTACCAGTTGGCTCCTGAGGTTGGGAACAACCAAACTTCCAGGCTTGGTTGGCATCTGCCATTTCCTCGTAGACTGCAACCATTGCTCCTCTCAGGGAGAGCACTTGCACCCAGAAATCTGTCACCTGGATGACTTCTAAAGTGCTTGTCAGAGTCCTGCTTCTCAAACAGTGCAAGATCCTTATTATTTCCACCTTCCCAGCCCGCCAGTAAATGTCTCACTGCAAACCAGGTGGGGCTTTGGACACGTCTCATGCTTGAGTTGATGTCAGGTGCTCACAGCCCCGTGGTCCTTAATGTGTATTAATGACCTGCCTGCTGCTGCACAGCAACTGCAAACTGGGTACATTCTCTTTTTCTTTTTTTTTTTTTTTGTTTTCTTAATGCAAGAAATACTTAGGAAAGCTCTTACTGCTCTTAGAATAGAAAAAGATGACTTAGTCTCCACTGAAGATTATTTTCAGCCTCCAGAGTGCTGTGGATTTTTGCTCTACAATTACTGCAGCACCTGGAGGTGATGCTGTTAAGTGGAAGATTTGCAAAAGTAAGCATTTATTATGGACTTTCTACAGTATTAATAAAAACCTCATTTAATAAAAAGTGTTCTCTGTTTCCTTGACTGAAGTCAACTCTCTCATCCTTTCTTTTTTCACATAGGTCTCGAGTTTTTGGGTTTTTTTTAATTCTCTTTGTCATCTGTTTCTCTGGGTCCAGTTTAGGGATGTTGTTTTAACCATGCAGACCTTTCTCAATTTGTTTCCCTTAAGCTTCTGCACCCATGGGCTATATTCCAATTTATGGACCTTGGTTAGGAGTGGGAATTTTAGAAGGTCCATAATTGTCACTACCATCTATTTTATATGTTGTTTAGTGTGTGACAGTGACCTTGATCACCATCAGGACCTGTTCAGCCACATCCTTCCATGAAAGCAATTCTCTGCTGGCAAGATCACAGAGGCTTCTTTCCACAGGGCAATGCAGAACTGATTTCTTTGGCCTAATTTTCTTTGTGTCATTTCTTCGTGCACAAACATAAATATGCAGCACATAAGTCCTGGGTGAGCGAAGAACTAAAACATCTATAAATAAATCAGGCTGCTTCTCCTGAAGGGAAAGGGGGGGAAAAAGAGTGAATGAAACCTAATTTTCTGTTTGAAGTACTTGGGCTATGTGAGATCCTTTGAGCTGTGGTGCCTATCGGGTGCTTTGACAGTGTCTATGGCTGTAACTTGTACACAGAACTCATAAGGGATCCGTTTAAAAAAGATTAAAGGAAATAGCTCCTTACACAGTGGATTGTGAGCTTCTGGAATTTGTTGCCACAGCAGTCTGTGGGAGTAGATAGTGTCAGCAAGTTAGAAAAGGATAGGGAGTCTCCATGGATAGTGAGTCTGGAAATAGACACTGAGGGGAATAACTGCCCACGTACCTTCTAATATCCTTCAACCCATGAATGTGGATACCAGGGCGGGGGAACTGGGCCCCTCTGAGGCAGGGTTGGAACACCAGAGGGCATGTGCACAGTGCTAAGGAATTTTGCCTGAGCTCCACATGAATCTCCAAAGGGAAGCCCAGCAATCTTCCTCCCTTCTCCACACTCCGCCTGCAGCTCTCAGGCACACAGCCCTGCCCACGGGTGCTGCTGTGTTCCAGGGTCCCAGGTCAGGCTCTTGCCTTGCTCTCATGCCTTGTTGGCTTCTTTTTAAGTCCTGATTCTTCATCTAGTCTCCAGGAAGCTGCACGGAAAGCAATGCTCAATTCTCATCGCTGTTTAGTTCCTTCTAACTCTTCTGGAGCTGAGGGACCATGTTGGGCAACATGTTGTGATTAATTAATACAAAGGATTGCACATGGAAAAGTCTGGTCTAAGTGCAGAGCAGCAGATGAGGTTAAAACACTTTTGTTCTTTGACTTTGTTCTTGTTTCTCTGTCTTCATTTCTGCGGCATTTCGCCTCCATTGAGACTGACTTTGTATGCATCAGTTCCTGCGAGTTATTATCATGGCTATTTCTCATTTTCTTATATTACTACTTGATACTTTTGTATTGTGGCAGCAGGATTGAACAGGGTGTTACTGCTCTCAAGGTGTTTTCCTGGAATGGATCTTATCACAGGATCCAGTGATGTTCCAATAGGGACAAGGAACCTTGGCTGTGTTTTCTCTTTATGAATAACTAGTGCCTTGTCATATAAAAAATTAGTATTAACTGGTTAATACACGTTTAACAGCATTTGTGCTTCCCCTGCTGTAATGACACAGATGATATATAGTTTGCTTTTTATTCCTTCTTACCTTTGCATTCTACAGGTTGGTGTGCTGGGTGATGAAGAAGAGTGGGTGAGTCTTCATGAGGTGGAGAATGAACCTGATGCTCAGATGCTGGAAGTACCAAACCTTACTCCTTACACTCATTACAGGTAAGAACAGCAGGTAATTAGCTGCAACATTAAAAAAAAATATTAGCAAATAGCAACATGAAACAGCTTTCCTAATCAGAAACAGCTGGCTGGGCTTTATAATCTGAACAAAGGGGAAAAGATTTGCTGTTTTCATAGTTTACACTTTAAATTGCTAATCTGGTGTTGTTAATTGTAATTTGCATACAATGCAGTTCGTAACATTAAAAAGGAAATTCAGGTGCAGATTGAAATGCTTTTAGGAGAACTGCTGTCCTGTGACTTCTTCCTCTGAAAGGAACACCAGTGTAACATCAGCTAGTGACAAATCAATTGTAGTTAAAGTGGTACAAACCTGTAATTACATATTTACATCAGTCTAAACATCATTTTATTGATTTAACTTAATTTGGTCACATCACTTAGATGAAATCTTTGTTTATAAGAATTTACCAAGTTAAGCTTAATAGATATATGCAGTGCTTGAAGTGATTGAAGTGAATCTGCATTATGGGTGCACCCCAGTTAAACAAGATTGATTTTAAAATCAATTCAATCCAAGGGATGCGTTGCTGTAGTATAGACAAGCCTGGAGAATTTGAGGTACTCAATCCTAATGAAAAATACTTCCATGAACTAGCTTGCTAATGTAAAGGCTGGTTGCAAGGAGATCTAGTGGCAGGTGTTAAATCAGCTTACTAGAAACTTGTCCATTTTGTGCTGGCTGAAGGGCCTATTAACTAACCCACGTGCTGTTGTAACCCACTAGTAGGTGCAACCAAGTAGAGCTCATATAATTTACAGCTGGGCCAGTGCTGGCTAATTTTTTTCCCTTGGTCACAAACATAAGGACATATTGAATTTCTCACTAACTCTCCGCTGAAGTGTTTTAAACCTCATCTTCCAGAGCTAAAGATTTTACTAAGAGCTCTTCGAAGATTTTTTTTTTGAACTTGAGCAGAGATTTCTGGTGCAGAGGTTTAGGAAAATTATCTTCAGGTTAAGAGGATTTTGCTCTCCTCATAAAGGTGGCTCCTAAAAGCTGGAAAATCAGGGATGAGCAGTAAAGTGCGGGTTGTACTGAGGTTCACTGCCTGTGAAAAATAAGGAAGACTTGCACACCCAGCCATGTGTCTTTGGGATATAAAGTAATGAGGAAGTATATGAGAAATTTGGGGGGGGGTGTCAATTCTTAAACTTTTTGGTTTATTTTATTCCTACGTCTCATTTCCATCTTGTATTCATTATATTCTGGAGTGAACCCAGTTATGCTGGCATCTTCCACACATCCAGTTCTCCTCATTTTGGGGCATTTGCTTCATTTTAAAGCAGCTCCTTGAATTTTACCTTTCTTTCTCTTGTGCTTGCACATATAGGAGTTTTTCCAGTGTTGCTTCAGCACTGTGCAATTTTATGCAAATTTTTGAGACCTACAAAGTCATTACAAAATGAATTTGTTGCCCCCTGGTCAGCTTTTAGTCATTGCCCATTGAGGAGGCGAACCATGAGAGCTGATCATCAGACCACACCTTTACAAACATCTTCTTTTCTCTATTTTGGTCCAATGTTTGAGCGAAATCGTGACAGTATTTGTTTAAAGTGTTGCCTTTAGTGCACTTTAGAGGGAGATCAGATCAGGTGAATGAACACTACTGTGTTAATTTGCTCATCCTTTTCCCAAGCTCAGTCAGTAGGTCCAAAAATTAAGGGTTTAGTATGAACAGGTCAAGTATGTATGTGCAAGTGCTGGGTACCTCCACTTGCTTGTGATGAGTGAGAGTATCTGAAATGTACAGCACATCTTAATTATTTGGTGCTTCCTGTAAAAGAGATTTCCCTAAATAATTTGTGACCCAATAGGGATTTCTATTGTAGAAGAGATGGTTTCAAGCAGACAGGGTATTTTTTAAAGATGCATATCCATATTAAATAACTTAATCTTTCTTGTGCAGGAAGGCTGAATATGCAGCACGGGGATAAATCAGCCTCTTTCAACGTGTAATTGAGGGGAAATGTTATCACTAGAATATTTTTTATATTGACAGGGAATGAGACTATCTGAAGTTTGATATTTTAATACCTTTCTGAATGTATTGTATAACCATCGCAAGAGAAAATCACTTACTGCTAGCATAAGCTCATCAGGCCTGGTATAATTAACATAAATTTCTCACACAAATACCTAAGTTTCTAATAGACCCTAAGCTAATCTCATTTTCATTTTTTAAATACCTGAGAGGATCTGAGAGCAGTTACCATAAAGCATTCAGCAGTGAATACAAAGGGGACCTGCAACGCAACGACCTTTGTTGGAACGTTGAGAAAGCCCCGATTTGTATTTCTCCATCTTTTTCCCATTCTGGAAATGGGAAACGGTTGGCCGAGCTCTTCCAGCACGCGCTGCCTCTTTGCTCCGCTCCAGGTTCCGGATGCGGCAGGTGAACGTGGTGGGCCCCAGCCCCCTCAGCCAACCCTCCCGAGTCATCCAGACCCTGCAGGCTCCTCCGGACGTGTCCCCCGGGAGCGTCACCGTGCGCACGGCCAGCGAGACCAGCCTGTGGCTGCGATGGGTGGTGAGCAGCAGGGTGGGAATGGGATGAGGGAGCTGGGGCGGGTGATCTGAAGTGCCTCCTCCTTGCATTCAGCACAAGGAGTAACGGCAAAATTATTTCCTTTTTCAGACTTACCTTAAGTGCCTTATTAATCAGCTAAATTGCCTACTGCTGCTATTTCTGCCACTTCATCAGGGGAATATGGGCTTGTGTGTAAAAACCTGGGCTTTGAGGCTCTCCAGTGCCACAGTTTGGGTCAACCTGTGGGGCAGGAATGTAACACTTGAGCCAATTTGCCGTTTTCTGGGGCTCGCTTGTTAGCTCTGTACAAAACAGTCCCCAGAAGGTGTGTCCTGGCCGCTGGCAACCATCCTGTGGTACTGAGAGCTGAGGTCCAACAGAAGCAAAGCTGGCACAGTACACTCCCCTAGGAAAATTTTATTTATTTGCAGGGGTGTGGAGTTGTGTGATAAAATGCAGAAATAAATGATTAATTGCAAAGATGTGGTGGTTGCTGACATCCTTGTGCCCCTTTGGCTGTCTCAGTTACCCGCATGGCTGACACGGTGGGATTTACTTGGCAATTAACCTGCTCCAAAATGGTGTTTCTTCACCCCTGTTAGGCAGAATTTTCCACAGGGGTTGCTGTGATGTGAAGTTGATGAAGCACAGGTTTCCTTTTGCCCAAATGTTAGCTTTTCCATGCATAAACTCATTATGGCTGAAAGTCAAAATCAGCCTGGAAGCAATAGGGCTTTTCTCCTGGCAGAAAGGAATAATTCCAGTTTCTCAACAGGACACTGCACTCAATTCTGAACCTTGCAAGACCCAAACATCAGATTTGAAGGTGTCACTATCCATAGAAGAGCCATTGCAGTTCCCTTGATATGACCCACATAACTCTCTCGTGGCTTTTCTGTGTGAATAACGTGCCCATATTGTTACACTTCTGGTACTGTATCCAGACCTACATATCTTCCATCAAAATTAACTCAAGGTTATTTCAAGATAAGACTTTGAAACATTAAGATTGTTCTACCTGGAAGCCTGTTTCCTTTCGTAAAACTGTGCCGGGTTCAGGAGGAGCAACAGCCACAGCTAAAAATGACCTGATAAACCATTTTCATGCTTAATAACATCAATATTTGAAAGCGTTTAATCTCTTTTATTTCAAGACCTGCAGGTGAATCTGTGTCCTCCTGGGAGCTGGGAATTCCTTCCTACACAATAAGGGTCACGTTTCCAGCCCTGCTTCCCTGCAGGGTACAGCCTTCTAAGCTGTGAAATGCTAATGTGTATCCAGCTTTCCCAGTGAATCAGAACCGAATCTCAGCCATCCGTGGCATCATGTAGTTAGTTTTGCAGCAGAAAACCTCTAAACTTTGTGAAGTAGGCTAATTATTTCATATTTTAATCTCTGAAATTGCTTGGGGAGTTAGAATACTAGAATAAATCTCTGCTGATAAATGAGTAGGCAGAGAGTTAAAAAAAAAGGGGAAAATGTACGATAAATGAATTTGTCACATGCTTCAGCAATTTATCATTCATTTCCATAATTAATCACAAAGCTCTGAAATATATTGTATTCATATCATCTCTGTTGATACACCCACAGCAAATGGCTTGGTTTTGTGAGCACATCTATTTGGTTCAAAATTGAGGTAAAAATTAAGAGACAGTTTCAAGCAGCACAGAAATGCAGAGATCACGAAACATGACACAGAAAATCAACCTCTTGATCTTTTTGCCTTCCCATGGCCTTACATGAGTTTGGGCGACTTGGAAAGCCCTGGCTGTGTGTTCTGACAGGAATATTTTGTTCTCTTTGTCACTTGGCAGCCCCTCCCTGACACCCAATACAACGGGAATCCAGAGTCAGTGGGGTACAGGATCAAGTTCTGGCGGGTGGACCTGCAGTCCCTGGCCCTGACCAAGGTTATCAACGACCGACTGGAAAGAGAGTACACGGTGGAGGACCTGGAGGAGTGGACAGAGTATGAGCTGCAGATCCAGGCCTTCAACGCTATCGGGGCAGGGCCGTGGAGCGAAGGAGTGAGGGGTCGTACACGGGAGTCTGGTAAGTCAAGGCACCACCTCTGCTGGGACAGACATCCAAGAGCTTCTCCATTTCTGCCCTTTTGCTCAGGTTTTAATTTTTTGGTTTGCTGTTGGGGAGAAGAAGGGGATTGCTTGCTGATCCATGAAATCTAAAATGCAATTGAAAACAAAGCAATCTATAGATGCACTGAAGACAAAAAGGCATGGAGACATTTAAAAGAGATTTGGGGGGTTTTTTTATTCCTACCCTGCTTTCATGCACAAACATGTAGGTTATTCATTAAAAGCAAACAAAGTAACCTCTCCCCATTCCTGCCCCACTTTGGCAGCAGTATGGACAACAAAAATAGTTTGTATATAGACTTCAATGCCTGAGTCGCTCTCTCACACCTCCCCTTCCTCCCATTATCCCATTGCACCTAATTCTCCCCCATTCTCTCTCTGTTTCCACGCAGAGGCAGATTTTCTCACAGCAGTGGTTACCTGAAATTTTATTTCAGGCACCAAATATTTCTGAAAGGGTACAAGTCACTTCAGAGAGATGATTACACAGACAGAAATAAAATAATTATCTGAGCTTTTGATGGCATGCTTTCAAACCTGCCTTCCAAAATTGTGTGTACAAGGCTTTACAGGCATAACCTGCTTATAGACTAGAGCACAAGGACTCTATTGTCGAGCTGAATTGTCCAGGCAAGCACAGAGACTTCAAATATCAGAAGGAAACTGTCACTCTCAGGAAGCAGTAAATTGCTGTTAGCTTAGTAGCAACAATAAAGGCAGATGTTGAAAAGCTGCTCTCTAGCTGTTGAATTCCACAAAAGCTATTTCCAAACCTACCCTACATGCATCTGGGAAATTCAAATTTATATTGCATGTAAGCAACAAAGTGGGTGACATATATGATTTTAATGTTTAATAGTAACAGCTCTTCGTGGCCTGTATTTACACAAGGTTCAACACTGGTATTTTTTTCTTGGTTTTTTTTTTTTTCTTCCTACTTTTCTTCACTAAAAAAGTTTGGG
This sequence comes from Pitta sordida, assembly GCA_013390025.1. Classification (NCBI taxonomy): domain Eukaryota; kingdom Metazoa; phylum Chordata; class Aves; order Passeriformes; family Pittidae; genus Pitta; species Pitta sordida. The sequence continues at coordinate 316,467 of WEKX01017334.1, forward strand.
GATTTAATCCTATGCAGCCCTACCCTTACACATACATGTCTGTGCAGTGGGTAGCAGGCAGGGTTACTTGGTGGGAAGCGTGAACATGCACAGCAGGATTTGTTCTGCTCATCCAGAGAACTCTCCTTTGAACTAGCCAGGGAGGAGGCTAAACAAAGTCATCCATTAAAGTGTTGCTTTTTGGGCAGTAGTAACTGGAAAGCTGCTGCCAGAGGGATTTTAAACAAGGCTGTGCTGGAGTCAGAGATAGCAGAAGCCAGACAAAACCGTTCTGAAGTGTTCTGTGTCACAACAAAAAGATATCGTATCCCCCGCTTTCTCCTTTCCACTGGTCTTCAAACACTTTTTCTGAAATGTAGTAAATACTAAGATTAAGTAATTTCATAAAACCTTAGGATTATAGTGCTTCTGCTCAGCATCTAAAGATCAGAGGTTACGTGTGGATTTGGCTTTTTCTCTGGCAGTATTAAGAGGAGGTTGACTTGAGACTGATTGTAGGAGGCACACAGAAACCAGGATCAAAATAACACAGAGCTGTGATCTAGGCCATAAGGACTCATTTGTTTTTTTCCATGTGTTTTCTTTGATATTGACATCTGATTTCTTGCACAGTGCAAGTCAGGGCTCAGACTTTTGGCTGTATCTTCTTAGATTTAGTATATACAAGACATACTGGCATAGCAGCAAGCTTTGTGAAAGCTCTCCAGGGAATCTGGAATTAACCTGTATGCACAGTCAAATGGGGTTAAAATGCAAATAAAAGATATTTAAAGCTGAAGAGAAAGGTCAGAGCACTTCTAGGTCTGTCTTCTGAACTATAAGAAAAATTCTATTTATCGCTTATAACTTCAAAAGCAGGTGTCCTAAATATTTCTTTTCCCATTTTTTAGATACAGAGTCTTAGGGAAGGTGGTTTTGCTGGTGCTGTAGGTTGTAAACATCCCTCACAGCGGGCCAGAGATGCCTTGGCCAGAATCATGTGGTGATTCATTGGCAGAACTCACAGTTTTGTGTTTTACACCGTCCAAAGAGCTCAGGAATTAAACCCTGGGCACTAAACCCTGTCATGGTACTTGGTGACAGTGCGGCCACTGAAGTTCAAAATCCTTTTGAAAAATCAAGCTGTACTTGAGCACTTCTGTTTATTTTGGGTTGTGCAATCACATCACTCATAGCTGATCACACATGCCAACAACAGGGGAGCACGTTGTTGCAGCTACTCATTGGTTTCTGAAACTCTTGACTATAAAACATATCGAAACCAAAGAAACTATGCGAGAATAAATAATGTGTAGGTTTTGGTAACCCAGGCTTGAAAAGCCATTGGGAAACCCTGAAATGAAAATCTGGGATAGGGTTGCAAGCAGCTGAAGATGGGGGGGGAGATGAATTAGAGTTTTTATAAAGGACAAGTTTTATCAATCCAAAATGCTTTTATAATGTTAGAGATTAAATAGTTCATTAAATTTTACAGTGTAAAATAACTGCACAGTAACAAGCTCTGTTTCCACTCGATAAATTGACGACGATAGTAGGTCCAATATAGAGAAAACAGGAAAATGCAAAGATATCTGATGTACGTATTAGAACAACCTTGGCAAGGCTGCTTTCTCTTACAGACACTCTTGTTTTCAAAAAAAATCATTCAAACACACCTAACCCAGTGCCTTAATAGATTTTATGCTTTTAATATTCAGCTGCATGGATATGTACACTTGTCTTACCAGCTGAGCTACTACAGGGGCATGGTCACACGTCTGTGGCAGGGATCAATCTCCCAGTGCTTGAGAGACTGACCTTCACGAGGCACTTAGTGTGTTGTGATAAAGCATCGCCTGATAATTCAAATGTTGTCCAAAGTCACTGTGGGAATTTGTCAATCTATGCAAGCTGAGAATTTAGCCTGTTGTATCACATTGTATAGGTGAAATGTGGTGTGGCTTTGCTACTTTTGCCACAAAACTTGCTGAAAGTGTGCACTTCTTAATTGACGTCGGATGTACAATAGGCAGCTTTTAATTTTTGCTTTCAAAAAGAGTGAGGGATGTGCAGCTAAAATGAGAGAGCCACTGCATCCCACGCTGTAGCTTTCTTAGAAAGCCAGAATACAGACTAGCTTATTAAAAGCTGCCTTTGGCCCACTTAGAGCCATAAAACGACATAATTTGCTATATATCAAATGTGGCTATGTCAGATGTAGAAAGAGGATGCACGATCTTAGATGCCAACACGGATAACCTTAAAACTTGAGCTCTTATTGAAGTTGCAGTGCAAAGTGCCAGTAACTCTGTAATTTCCTACGTTTGATCTTCTGAAGTGCTCGGTGCAGCTGGCAGTTGGCTGGATTAGCTCATCGTTTAGTTTCGGTGTTTCCGGTTCGTTTTGTTAAAGCTGGGGGATTTTTTTTGGACAATGTTGCTTGGCTTCTGTACTATTCTTGCAGGTTACTAATGAGAACTCAGCTTTGGAGCTTGTAACAAAGTCTTCAGTGCAACAGTTGAGGAAAGCAGCATTAGAGAAGGGAGCTTGCAGAGGAAAGAGGGATTATGTGCCTCACTCGCTAATTAGTCTTAGCAAACTATAATTTCTTTGAATCTCAGTTTCCTGAGAGAGGAGAAGGGTCGGAGAAATGAAGGTTACCTTTCAATTCATTCTTAAAGGGTCGATCAAAGTCTGTTACTTGATAAAAGACTCGCAACAATAAGATCCATAAAATCACTCGCAGGTCCTGAATTCATCCATCCATGGTAGAATAAAATTCTCCACGGTGATATGAGAGCTGAAGAATTAAAGTGCACTCGATGAACACAAGGATTTTTGCCCTTTAGGCATTGGACTTGGGTTCCTTTCCAGGATAGGGGACATTTAGCTGCTTTGTCACTGGGAATTGAGAGGAGTCTGGGCTAATGAACCTTCAGACAGACCGTTGTCTCCTTTGTCAGCTCTTGAGTGCCCCTGCCAGCAGCCTGATCATAAACACCTCAAAGTGAGGGTGCACTCAGGGCCAGCCTGGGCACAGCCTCCACCTTCTGTGAGTTTGGGAAAGCTCATGGCTGCTGATCAAAGAGGGAAAGAAATATTTGTGAAATAAAGTAACTTTTTTCTCTCTTGAAAGGCTCCAAACCTGATAAAATAAAAATAAATGTGGCTGGAAAGGGCTGCTTTCCTCTACACATCCTGGTTTCCTGTGACCCACCTCCACCTTTTCTCTCTCCAGAACTGATTCGTGTGGGAGTAGCTCTTTGTGAAGATCTACAGATAAAGTTATGGCAGCTGTCCAAAGACATTCATGGCTCCTGGCAATCTATTTTCCTTTAACATAATTATATCCTTGTGGGGGATAAATCTAGGAAAAGATTTTTTTTAAAAAAAGACACTTCAGTGTTGGAGGAGAAAAAAATTGGATTTTAGTCTGCTGCAGTGTTGTGTGATGGTGCTCTGTTTCTCATGTCCCAAATAATTGGTAACAGGGAAATTGTTTCAGAAATTACTATCTCTGCCGTTAACCTTGAGTGCACAAGGGTGGGGGTGGGGGGTTCCAATTTGTATTAATTTTGGTGTCATATTCATTATCTCATGTTGCTAGGAGCTTCAGGAGCTCGACTCCAAACCAGCAGATCTGTTCTTTCATTTGGACAGCCAGGAAAACATTCCTTTTGGCAGAGATTTGGGCTCCCTTTTATGATATATTCGGGATCTAATCAAGCTTTACTGTCCCTAAGTGCTTGTGTAACATAACTTGGTGAATGTTCTCCTGAGATCTGACAGGCTTTAGAAAAGATTGTACCCTTCAGGTGTTGGAAATGCCAGAAGGGAACAAAAAATGCAAAAGGGCAGCATAAAATGTGAACTCTTAAAAATAGCCTCAGATCCTGCTTGTATAATGTGACATGCTATCAGGCCTGCAGTTGTGTGGCTCTGCAGCGCTGAGGGTTTTACTGGCACGGGGAAATGCAAGTTTGTTCTTCTCTGGAGTCAGAGAAAATTACAGTGTTCCTGTGCCATCAGTTCTAATGATGTTTCTAGTTTCATAAGAGCCAATTTTGCCACGTAAATGGAACAGGCATCTCTCATTGACACCGTATCAATCCCTGAAAATGCACCTTGCGTTAATGTGTCTGTCTGTAATTGATGTGTTGCTAATGTTGAGCGCTATCACACCATCGAGAGGCTCAGAGGTTAAAGATCTTCTTACTGAACTGGGAGTGCAATCCAGTGAGGGAAATTGTTGCTAGCTCCATAGGAGATGGTATAAAATTTCCTTTCAGATAATATGGGAAACCAGGATGGCATTAAACTCCTTGTTAGAACAGATCACGCTATAAGATAAACTCCCGTTCAGAAAGATTTCCAGCTTTTGGCACAGGGAAATTAAACGTATGGGAAAGCAATACACACATGTACCAGGAGACAGACATATGAAGTCCAGCAATTTAAACTTGGTTCTAATTACTGCAAATATATAGGACTTGAAATTTATTCTTAGCTGTCAATATTTACTGTCTGCCTGTAGACACTGATGAGTATTAAATGTTTAGCTCTTTACAAACATTGTCATTTCTGAGATGAACTGGCAAGAAATTGTGAGACAGGCTGAAATGTAGAGATGATGTAAAATGAATACAGGAGGAGAAGGGTTTGTCTAGAACGTATTCCAGTCCTTTTGGGTTGGAATACTCTCCTATGGGATTCTAGAAGAATCCTAAGCAGACAGGGCGATGGAGCAGAATTATTTGGTATGTCTGACCTCTTTCTGCTTTTTGGTAATGCTGTGTGACTCCAGTTCCCTCTGCTCCTCCTGAGAATGTCTCTGCTGAAGCTGTGAGTTCAACCCAGATCCTTCTGACATGGGCTGCAGTCCCCGAGTCCGAGCAGAATGGTCTCATCCTGGGGTACAAGGTATGCAACTGGAGTTTGATGCTTAGTTGGTTTTTAGTACATTACCAGCATATGTTTCTGTATTTGTTATACAACATCGTATATTTTGTATTTGTTATACAATATTCTCCTGCTGGATATTCATATTATCCCTAAATCAGCTGGAGAAGATACGGAAAACGTGCTGTCTTTGAAAGGGGTAGTTGGTGAACATAATTTCATTTTACATTGTGTGAAAAGGAAGGATCTCTCCAGTCCTGATGCAATGATCTCTTTCTTTCTGTATTTCCTCCACCTTTATTCTGCAGATACTTTACAAAGCAAAAGATTTAGACTCTGAACCAAAGAGCCAAACAGTGAGAGGTAACCAAACCCAGTCTGTCCTGCTCTCGGGCCTGCGGAAATACGTCCTCTATGAGATCCAGGTGTTGGCATTCACTCGGATTGGAGATGGAGTCCCCAGCTCTCCAGCAGTGATAGAGAGAACCAAGGATGATGGTAAGCTTAAATGTTACCAAAACAACCATCTTGTTTGATCCAAACTTTTAGCACTGTTTTACTGGTGCAAGTGTAGTTGACAACTGCTCTAAGGCTGTTTGGATTTTGGAGGGATTTTTTTTTCAGCTTTGAACCCAAAGGACTTCAGCTGTACATGGGATAATTCAGCACTATTCCATTGGTCAGGGACTGAGAATCTGGACACAGAAAACGAGATTCCCCATTTCTTCCTTCTGTGCAGCTAATGAAGAGGAAAAAACCTTGTAAAATTGAACTCTGAAACCTGGTGCAGATAATTTCTATTGAAGACGATTTTAGAGCCCAATTATAAATTTCTATTGAAGTTCAGTCATGCTAAAAGAAAAAAAAAACCTAAGTGCTGCAATTGAAAGCAATAAACAAATTAATTGGACTGAAGGAGAGTGATGGAATTTGCAACTTCAATAATCCATTGTCCTTTTTTTTCCCCAAAAAAGAACAAGATATTGACCCTGGGACATGATCATACCACCTTCCCTTTGCAACTGCCTCCAGCACTTCCCTTGAGCTCAGGGGCTTCCCAAAGCAGTTGGACGTATGGAATAAACCCAAGTGAGCCTCTTGCCCCAGTTCTCCCTGAGCACCCTGGTGTGGTGGGAGCATTCCTGATGATGGACTTCTACAGAAATTTTGCTCAAGTCTTAAAAGATTTTTGGCTTTTCAGGTGCTAAAAGTACTTTTAGTTTCCTTACCTTTTAAGGGTTAGATAGGTCAATACCAGTTTAATGCCTCGCTCTTTTTGGTCAAAGTATTTTCACAATACATAGTGATGGAACAAACAATGGTTTCTACAAGCAACTTCATTAAGGTAATTTGGTTGGGCTGAAAACACATTCATACTTCTGGCTCAACAGAACATTTTCTACAGAGTGCAGGGAAGGAAGGAGTAGGAGCAAGAAGGGACAGGAACAGGGACAGCAGCCAGCAGCATCCTGAAGGTTTTTTAGCCTTTTCCTCAGCATGCTGCCTGTGTGGGGTCCTGACTTCTCTATGAAAGGAAAAATTAGAAAAATTACTGTTAGCAGAACTCTGCAGGGAGAGAAAGAGCACTCAGTGAAATGTACATATCGGGCTGTAATGAGGAATACTTAAAACTGTTTGTTTTGGATAACCCCATTATAGCAGTTCCCACCTTAAGTGCATGTTGGCAAATGAAACAAATTGTTCTTCCATCTCCATACCCCTGACATAAATATGTTGTTTCTCCTCTGGGCTCAACTTAATTAAAAGTATCACCAGGAGTAATGCAGGTGGAATTTGTGCTGAAGGGGAAATTTTGTGGATGGTAATGTATGAATTAGCATCTCCTCACCTTGTGAACCTGGGATGGTCAGCACAGTCTGGGGTAATGTGCATCTCAGCTGCCTCAGGTTCTCCTGCTTACACCTGAGTGTTTAAGATGCAAATGTAAAGTCAGGAAAGCAGTTCAAAGCTGGTTCTGATGACTCAGAGAAGGGATATTATTCCATTCCAACAGAGATGAAGTGGATTAGGCTACAGAACTAAAGGCAGCTTGGTGCGTTGCTTCATAGGGTGTTCTCAGCTACACCAGTGGTGGTGCTGCTCTAACAAAATCATTCAGAGCTCCCGAGGCAGTACAAAAACACTGTCGGGTGCAGTGGTTCTGTGTCATGGTTGGTGTCCCTGGGTGCTGGAGGCATTTGTCCATGGGCAGGACTCCTCAGAATAAATGTATATTACTGTACACATGCCTAGGTGCTCCCAGCCATCTGCATATTGGAGAGATGCGACTTGGACTGTGATTCTACACTGGGTGAGCAGGAAACTTGTGATGCCTCTGATGTACAATCCTTGCCACCATGATTTCTGTTTTTCTTCCCAGCCCCTGGGCCCCCTGTGAGGCTGGTGTTCCCCGAGGTGAGGCTGACGTCTGTGAGGATTGTTTGGCAGCCACCAGAGGAGCCCAATGGAATCATTCTGGGTAAGATGGAGCAGCAAGCCCTAGGCTGAGAGGAGAGGGCTCCAGCTCTTTTGTTGTCCTTCCTCTTGCACATAAGCAAATCTGTGGCTGAAGATAAGAAAATAAGTTGGTTTCAGGTCGGTGAGGACAGAAGTCTGCACAGGTCCCTCACGTGTCATTCAAAGCACTGTGTTTGAATGTCATCTGTTTTTCCATTTGCTTTTGGGTTGTTCACCTCTTTAGTTCACTTTTGGAAAAACTGCCTGGAGGTCTGGATTTTCCCCACCCTTCCTGGGCATGCCCAACGTTTCAGTTTCATGTGTGCTTGTGTTTTATTGCTTCCTTTGGATAACACTCTCTGATAGATCACAAGGAGTTAAATCATATTTGGATTTACATCAAGGGAAAGAAAGGCAGCGAGGCATGACAGGAATTTGTGAAGAGCCTTCTCACCTTCCTGCTCTCGTAACTCTTGGGTTACCTTTGCAATATGTGTACCAGTCACTATTTTCTTAAAATGTGAAGACTTTTATAATGTAGGAATCCGTTCCTGCCATTAAAACTGATGTAGCTCATAGTTACCCAGCAATTTTGTGTTCTCTGGTGATGTTAAACACATTTTACAGTAGTTTTAGCGGCGAGTAAAGATTTGTTCCTCAATTCTGAAAACAGAAGCAAAAGCTTTCCGGTTTTTTGTCCGTTTTTTTGTCTAGTTCTCAGTCTGCCAGACCTTTCTGCTTCTAATTGCATTGCCATCGTTCAGGCTTATGTGTGGGCTTTCAGCAATAGGTATTTCCTAAAGCCTCCCTTGCTGGGGGGAGGGTGCCTGCTTCAAATGCTCCTGCCTTGGTGTCATCCCTTAAATACAGGACTGCTCCTGCATTGGGCTTAAATCCTGAGTTGAGAGCCCTGAGTGTTTGCTCAAGTGTGTAGTTTACCAAAGGGATCCTGGCATCTGAAGATGCAGGAGAGTCATCAAATGGCATCCAAAGGCAGATGCTGCAGGATTTTCTGAGCACGGGGAAGAGTCTGTGTGAAGCTTGGCAGCAGTGAGCTGCCAGAGATGGATCCACGCAGGGTTTCTCTGCAATTCAAGGAAGGTTGGCTTCCAGGTTGTCTTGTGAGTTTGATTTGTTGCCTTTTTTTTAAGGAACTGTGTGTCCTAGAACTTGCTCTCAGCAGAGATTGGGATTTGAATCACAGGATGTGGTTAAGGAGGAAAAAAATCAGTTGATAGAAATGATGAGAAAGCACAAAAGTCATTTTGCTCCTCTGACTGTGTTCCAGCCTCTCGTGTTTCTGCACTTTGTCATCTTCATTTGCTGAAGTTACATGCTGGATGGAGTAAGAACTCTGTGCAGAGTGCTTTGGGCAAGGCATCCCCTCCTCAGCTGCTTCTTACTCATTGCCATTATGTTGATGATAAAATCACACAAAGAGAGGGTTGGAAGGAAGAGGAAAGGGTGTCCCTTAAGGAATCTTTGGCATGTTTAACGTGTAGACTGTTGTTCCCAGTGTCTTTCACAGTCCATTCCCAGTAATACATCCCAGGGTACTTTGTACAGTCCTTAACTGCACTGGTGGTGTAAGTGTGTTTATGTCCCACCGTGAATTCCTGCCCTTTTCTGCAGCACACTTCCAGGTCAGGCAGTCCTTCTTTTACAAGTACATTAAGTTTTTTTCTCTTTTAGTGTGATAATTTGCAGACGCCTGTATTGAATTTCATCTCATTGATTCCAGACCATCTCTCTTCATTACTAAGATTTCTTTAAATGACACTCTTGTCCTCTAAAGTGCACACAGCCACTCAGAGCTTGGTGTAATTTCTGGAGTTTGCAAGCAGGCTGGCAATTCCATCAGCCAGGCCATTAATAAAAGTATTAAACAAAACCAGATTCATTCATGAGGTCTCATGAGTGTTTACTTAATGCATCCTCCCAGGTTGTTAGCAAATCATTGATAACATTTTTTAATTCCTTTTTTTTTTTAAGTATTCACCTGAAAATGTGTAGATTTTTTTCCTAGATTCTATTTCTCTTGTTTGCTTTTGATGGGACTATGTGCAACCATATTAAAACCTTACTCAACGTCAATGTAGGTCATATCTACTCTTCCCACCTGGCCAATTACACTGTCAAAATGGAAAACAGATTATTTTATATTTATTTTTTGCTCCAATCAAACAGCTATTGGCTGTTCCTTGGCACGTTATTATCCTCATGGATGCTTGTATATTGGCTCATTTCTTTTTTCCAGGATCTTTCTGGGTATTGAACTTTAGTTTGATTTGTCCATAATTCCTCTGGTTGGTCTTGCCTCATTTTAAAGGATAGTGTACTCTGCTTGCCCTTCTGTAATATTCTGGGATGTCACCTGTTGTCTACAAGTTCTTGAAGAGAATGGCTAATTATTCAGAGATGGCTCCATCTAGTTACACAAGCACTACAGGGCAAATTGCATCATCAGGCCTTTCTGACTCGATTACATCTATCTTAACTAAATATTCGTTAACCTGTTCCCTGTTCCAGCCTGCATCCCTACTTAGATTGTTGTCGCTTTTAATTTGTATTGAGTATCTAGTCAGCATCAACCTTTAGTCGTGTGCGAAAATGAAGGACTGGATGTACCAGCCTCACTTGTCTAGTGCTCATCTTTTCTTCCCACCGCTTAACCTGTACTCCTCCTCCCTCTTGGATTTCTAGTGTATTTACAAAATCTTTCTTCCTGCCTTTGCTGCCCTTAAGGTTATAACTCACTTTGCTCTGTAGCCATTCTGGTTTTGTCCCTGTGTGCCCGTGCTGTCTATTTATACACTGTGTTAGAGCTCTCTCCTGTTTCAACTTTTTGTCCAATTCAGGTTTGATTTTCGGGTCATTAGTGAGCTCTGAATGCAAACATATTGGCCTCTTAACATCTTTTGTCTGTGTTGGGATAGTTGTACCTCTTTTTTTGTGTCTTTAAAAATGGTCAGCTAACCTGACTTCCTTTTTTCCATGGAATTCCTTCCCGGGAGATGTTACCTGCCAGATCCCCCAGTCCACCTCTTTGAAATCCATTGTCTTTATTTAACTCTTCTTACTCTTTTATTTTTTTGGTGGTGGAAATACTGAGGTTCCTGGAGGAAGTAGTTAGCTGCCAATGGCAGAGAGAAAAAGTGAAAATTTCTCATGCTGGGCACTTCTGTGATCTTTCCTAAGAAGTGATCTGTGCTTCAAAAATAGATAAAAAAACAGTATGTAGCATTCTAGGGAAACGTTGCAAATTTACAGGGGGGAAGGGGTTGGTTTGTTGGGGTTTTTCCCATTTACACTTTTAAATCTCATTACTATAATGGACTTCCAAAACAACATTATAACTCTTCAGTCAAGTGCGCTGAAGTAGAGTCATTGGGAAAAATAAGTGAACAAAATTTTGTGCAGTGCCCTTCACTCATGGGGTTGGAAAGGAAAACCACTTGCTTTGCAAGAGCAACTTCTATTCAGGGCCTTTGAACTAATGTTCCTGCTCTGCTTGCCTTGTCCTCTTGAGTATACACGCACCTTTGCAGCTAACATTTTTGTAATCTATATAAAAACATGTTCTAGCATTTCAGGGAGAGATTAGCAGGATGAAATACTGGCAGGCACCAAGAGGGAAAACCACTTGTTTGTTTGTTTAAATATTTTACTGTGGAAGACTGTTAGATATTTCCCTTTCTCCTTATGGGAATGTTACACTAATCATCTGAGGTTTCACTCTGCCTTCTTTTCTGCACTCAGTTTAGCCAGCACCCACATAGTTCCTTCAAATACTATTAAAGATAAATGATGCATTAATGTGCATATGTGCACTTCAAGCTATGAGCTTCCCCTGAAAACTCGAGCTTAACCCTCATCCTCCTGGGCCCTGGTTAATATTCCTCATGGTATCCTGGTAGTATTTAGCATTTACCTGACGCCTACTGCGAAAAAGTGTAAGAACTCCACTGAGAATTAGAAACAAAATTGGATGTGATCCACGCTTGCAAATTCCCATTTTGATCCCAGGCTGCATTTGCACACCCACTGGCCCTAAACCAGATAAGCAGGAACACCAACAAACAGGATTGAAGCTCCGCCGCGCCGATCGTAACCTCCCAACAGCACTTGGCTTTCCCCAAGTTGTGTGACAAATTAATAAGTGTTTCTATCTCTGCTGCACCGTGGCCTGCACGAGCGGGTGCTGTCACTTCTGAAGGGCTCTGTATGGTGATGAGCTTGGAAGCTTTTTTGATATTCATGGAGTGTTGTCATCCTCCTGCCTGTTTGCTTTGGGGAATCCAGCCGTTGTGTTGCAGTGACCTGACGTTTCACAGGCAGTTCAGGCTGTTGCCATTTAGTGAGTTCGGAAGGTGCAGCTCATGGAACTGCTGGCAGTTGTGTAAAAAATGCTTGAGAAGATGCTAATGTCAAAAATAAACCTAGTTTCAATGAATAAATAAACTCCTAAAGACTTGATCTTTCAGAACAGTTTTTTATGCTGTTTTGGTCTCGTGAGTGGCAGCACTCCCAACAGCAGGAGAGATTTGGGATCTAATGCTGTATGGGAAAAAAATTAAGAAAATAATATGAATTCTTATTGACCAACTAGGTACTTAGTATTCTGTAAGATATTCCTTTCACCAAAAAGTTTCCTCTGATCACCTTTTAAAGATTTTACTTTCATTCATAACCTTTGATTTTTTAATTTTTTTTTTTTTTGTCTAAGATATCTGCAACATCTTATTGTCATAATTTAATAAGGGAAGGAAAGTGCTTATTCCTTCACTGCAGCAATTGCCTCTTTTAACCCTCGAGCATACATTAATTTCTCTTTGAACACTTTCCATTTACCTCTATTGATTTGCCTTGTTTGATTTCACTTAACATTTCTTAACATTTCCTTTCTTCTCCCATCCCTTGTTGCTGGAATTCATCAACTTAATGATTTTATCTTTTTGGTTTGGCATTAGCCCTAGTTACTATCCGAGCTGCAGTTTAAATTCTGAGTCTTCTGTGCCACTCAGAGAAAATAAAAATAATGCTTTTTGTGCCACTCTGTATCCTGGCTGTCCCAAACTAATAGGAGATATAGAGGATCAAAATGAAATACTGGGTGTCTCTCAGGTAGCTGAGTACAGGTGTAGAGGTTGGATATCTACCTTGCAATCAGACCCATGGAAGTGTTGAGTTTCTGAGGAAATCTGTAAAGGTGACAGCTCTGGTTGTATAAAGCCTTCCTGAGATATCCAGGAAAATAGATATTTACCCAGACTGACAACACAACAAATGTAGTAGAGAGCAGTGAGAGCTGATGCTGTTTTTCACAAGGATCCATGGAAAGGGAGTTTGCAGAGCCTGTCAGAGAGACAGGTTGTGACAAGTGATTTCCTCTTTCTTATGGCTAAATTAGTTTTTACACTCGCCAGATATTATAATGTCCTAGATGTGTGCTCCTTTGCCTAATGTGAGCGTGTTTGTAATTGACTTTCCAGCATGAGTGCTGCCATTTAGCAGTAAATAGTTATCTTTCTATTCCCTCCTTACATTTTAACTTACACATTATATTTTACAGAGGTTTAGAAAAAAGAGGAAATTGCTCGACAAGGATATGTCCCAGATATCATACTTATCTTTTAATAACTAGATAAATCAACTTTTCTATTTTTTTAATATTCTCTGTTTCCCTCCAGGTCTTATTCTTTATGTCTTATGTCCCTTTATCAAGCTTCTTTAGCCATCTTAGTTGTTTCTTCCTTTATCTTCCCTGCTGCTCTAAAAATTTCCCCAGTGCTTTTCTTTGACTGTTTTTCCTCCTTGTTAAGATCCTGCACTGGGGTTTTCACTCCCACGCTCTTCACATCAGTATAAACAAAAAAAAGATCATATATATCAGTTCTTTTCCCCCTTGCTCTCTTTCTGTGGACTTTAAAAAAGATCAAAATATTACAGTATTAAAGGCACAGAAATGCTTTGGTGAAATATATTGGACCAGTAATGGGAAAGCGAGTCCCATGGATAAAAGGAGGTAATTTGGAGGTGGAAAAATGAAATGCTGAAAGTGTAAGACCCTCTGACTTTACTGGGATCTAAGCATGCTAAGCAGCTCTGGGAAGTCAAGCCACTTTTTATTGATTAGAGTATAACAGGACAGACTATTTCAGTTGGAAGGGACCTCCAACAATCACAAAGTCCAGCTGCCTGACCAGTGCAGGGCTGACCAAGTTAAAACATTATTGAGGGCTTCATCCAAATGGCTCTTAAACACTGGCAGGCTTGGGGTATTGACCACCTCTCCAGAAAGCCTGTCCCAGAGTTTGACCACCCTCTCTGTAAATAAATCCTTCCTGGAGTCCCGTCTCAACCTTCATTGGAGCAGCTTTGAACCACTGATCACCCCTCAGCCTCCTTTTCTCCAGACTAGACAAGCCAAAACTCCTCAGTGTCTCCTCATAGGACATTACTTTCAACCTTTTAAGAAGTCCAGTGCTATCCCCCCAGCTGTGACAGTGTTGCTGTAGAAATATCCCAACCACAGCCTGCGGGAGCTGGAGATGAAACCTCAGGTGCTTGGAAAAGCCAAGTCACTCTTCAAAGTGTCGGTGCAATCAAGTTGTTCCGTGTGAAGCAGCGATGGCTGTTGCCTCATGTCCCTGAGCAGCTGCCAGAGAAGACAGGACAAGGAAGCACTGGTGCATCGTCAGGCACTGTGAGAGTCAGCACAACAAAATTAATACCATCTGTATCCCACTTAAATGCCACTGTTTGTGACAGAGTGCAGCACATGCATGTGGCATTCGTTCCAGGGACTGCAGGAACTCTGGGACTCCTCTGTGAGTGGGCACGTGGCAATTGTTGCATATTCACAGTGGGAAATAAATGCCATTGGGTGTTGTCTAATAGCCATAGGTAAGATAAACCCCTCAGATTTCATGCACTGACTTTCCAAAATGAAGAATGCCAGGTTTGGCTCCCCTTAATCTTGTTACAGCCAAAATATGATGGGAGTTGAGACTCCAGTGGGATATTAATTCCATGAGAAAGGGGCGGCTCAGGTGCTGTGGACCATTTGAAAGATGAGCAGAGGGTTGGCAGAACTGTGTCATAACTGTTTTGTTTTCAGCTGGTTTGATTTGGATTTGTTGGCTGCCCTCTGCCCCGTGTAACTCCATGAAGCGTTTAATCATACATTCAGCTCGGGCAATAAAACCCCACATCACTTCTGGTATTAATTGATTTTGGAAGTCAGCTGCTGGACTGGAAGTTACCGTCGAGCTCCAGACGTGAGAGCCTGATTCAATCGCTGGGTTTACAGAATGGATTTGAACATTTGGCAGACCCTCTTTGGGGGACAGTTGTTGCTAGTGGTGCGTGAGAACCCTGGAAGCCCTCCTTGCACAGTTGAATCATTAATAACATGGGCTAAACTGTGAGCTCCTAATTGTCAGGGTGGAATGGGGGTTATCACTTGCAGGCATCAGCAAAATTGATTATTGAGAGCTGCATGGATGAGGCAGGACCACACAATTTGCAGGCTCTTCCTTGGACTGTGGGCAAGGGCAGTGATGCTGAATGACAGGAGAAGGGTGATTTTATTGGCTGTACAGTTATTCACTGCACAGTTGCAGGGGAGTGAGGAAAAGCAAGTGCAGAAAGGAGGAGCAAGCCTTAACTGGAGGGCTGAGAAGGCTGCACAGTTTGGGCAATCCAGCTGCTGGAGCTGCAGCTGGAAAACCTTGAGTTTGAGCCAGTGCTGAAACTGTGAGGGGGCAGAACAACATATAAACATGGGTGCACACATAATGCTTACGTGTGTTTGAGTGGAAAGATGGAGTGTTGCCTTGAACTGCCACAACCAGGTGACACATTGCACCAACGTTGTTCCTTTGCTTTGCAAAAAGGTACCAGTATGCTCAGGAAAGATTAAACTGATCTTGCATCTTGTTGGAATAGAGGATGGAAAGTCAAATGGGTTTCATGGCAGTTATATTCAGTGTTCATTGCTGTGTGTGACTTCCCTTGTAAGGCACATCATCTGCTATAGAGCAGAGTTTTATAACACTAAAGGAAGTAAATTACTTTCTTCTG
This sequence comes from Pitta sordida, assembly GCA_013390025.1. Taxonomy (NCBI): domain Eukaryota; kingdom Metazoa; phylum Chordata; class Aves; order Passeriformes; family Pittidae; genus Pitta; species Pitta sordida. The sequence continues at coordinate 331,887 of WEKX01017334.1, forward strand.
ATCTCAGATAAGAAAGTAATTATGATAAACTAATAGCTGAGGTGCTCTCCTGTCCCTGCTGGTACAACCATCTCACCCCTTTCCCCTCTCTGGCTGCTGCTGTGCTTGCAGGGTACCAGGTCGCCTATCGCCTGGCCAGCAGCAGCCCCAACAAGTTCACCACAGTGGAGGTTGGCTCGACAGTGCGGCAGTTCACGGCGACAGACCTCACCCCGGAGTCAGCGTACATCTTCCGGACATCCGCCAAGACCAGGCAGGGCTGGGGGGAGCCCCTGGAAGCCACGGTGATCACAACTGAGAAACGAGGTAATGCTCACGGCCACGGGCTGAGAGCCTTTCTGTGCCTGCCTTGGAGCCAGTGCTGCACTTAGTGGGGTTTTAATAACAGGCTGCAGCCCGTACACCTCCTCCTTCTCACCCCATAAACCTGCCCCAAACCATGGCAACATCATGATTTGAGAAAGCGAGACAGGCTTTCATGAGGCACAGTTCTTCTAACCTGCCAGGCTGTTGGAATTGATTTTTCCATCAGTTGCTATATTGGCCATACGCAGCCTCCTTTTGCAGATGTTTTTTTCCAGCTCTCTCGTTTTCTAGAAGGATTGCAATCTTAAGAAAGTAAGTGATGGATGAATTATATATTGATTAAGGAACGCAAAATGAGAGGCAGTGGTGTTGCAGAATTTCTCCACGGCTCCTCCATTGTACCTCAGCCCTGACCTAATGTGTTTGTAATTGCTCTGGCCTTTCGCTGCCACACGCTCAGGCAGAGCATTTGCATCTGGATTGCCCAGGCTTTTTCTGCCTCTTGCATCAGCCATAAAATGGTTGTTTGCATTCTGATTCTCCAGTCAGATTCTGTTCTGAAGGGAATCTACTTGAAGGTGGCGTTTATAGATCTGTATAAATGAAACCAAATGTATCAAAATGTGAAAGACATATAAGGTATTACAGGATCTGCTCTGCATCATTGCTTGATTTTAATGCTCTGGCTCAAATAACTCCTCATTTTTCCAGTTTTAGAACAGATCCCTAGAGCTGCCAGTTAGAAAAATTGCATTTTCTACTTGTGCATGAAGATGGTGGGTTTTTTTTAATTCAGAACTGAAAGAGAATACATTGGTGAATATGTTGGTGGAGAACGAGTGTAGTTTTCCTGTGGTCTTGCACCATATGCAATATTCCTCTGAATATGGTCTCTTGAGTTGCAAAGTCAAAACTAGCCAGGGTAACTTTACCAGCATCACTGGCTTTTGTGCCATGTGCCGCTCTGACCCATTGTGATGTCTGGATATTGACCTTTAAGAAACTTTCTCCCTCAAAAATCAGAACCATGCAATTTGTGTGATTTATAAAAATCACTGTTCAGAGAGAAGCACACTTGAGCAGGTCACCAGGGCAAGACCTCCACAGATGTCTTTCAGCTATTGTTAAAAACCTTTGAATGTGCTTGTGGGCCTGATCTTGCTTCTTGACCGAGTCTTGCTCTATAATACAAGTAATTATATTTAATTTTACTTCTTGTGTTTCAAATTCTTTCTACACCTTGCAAATCATTTAGTGTAAGAGTCAAGATTTCCCACTGTATTTGCCCACATTATCTTCCTTGTTAATTTCCTGTAACATTTCTAATGAGAAAGGACATTGGTCTGATGTTCAACCACCAACAGCAAGAACCTGTGAGATGCATTTTAACTACTTCTGGCCTGTGTGGTTGGAGTTAAAATTCCTACTGGCATAGCTCTGTAGGTCGTGCGCAGCTTTCTCAGTGCATAACAGTTCAGTCCTCAGAGAAAGAACCTCTGGAGCTGTATTAGAAAGCTGAACATGCCTCTGCTAAAGATCCTGTCCATCAAAGAGCTTTATCAGCTCAAGGTTTCTTCCGCCCCTGTCTGATTGCTGTCAAAGGGGAAGTTCAAAGTGCAACATGTGGAAACTTCAAAAAAACCCCACCATGCCAAATAAAGTGGATTCTCAAAGCTCAGAGCCTCTCCTTCTCAATAAAACGGGCTCAGATTTCCCAGACCTTGCACAAGGATACACAATAGCTCAAGACAGAACTCCCAGCTCTGCCATGGGAACAATGGTCCCTTGTTGCTATCAATGCTTCAGGGTTATCTTGAGCAGGCAAGTCAGGGTATAGCATGAACCCTTTCTCTTTTTGATGGACAGCTCTGCTGAGTGTCTACACATGCTGTGGAACTAAGAGTTAACTGGAGTGATCCCATGTGGAGACTGTCAGGAGAACAGTGTGTATTCTTACATCAGCAACAATGGTATGAGGGAATGATATAGAAATTTATCCACTGCAGCTATTCTTCTAACTAGAAATTAACCTGAAATTTGTATACGTGACAATGAATATTCTAGAATAATAAGATCTTTAATTTCCATTAATAAAAATTCATTTAATATCCTTGTAGTCCTTGATGCTAAGGTAGGCAGACACAAAAATTCCCTTGAAAATTAGCAAAATTGGTCACTGTTGTCCTTTTAAATTCCTTGGATAAGGCCAGTATACATTTTTACATTTTACAATACGTGTGATTTATAGACCCCAGGTTATATTGTGTCTGTATTCTCCAGAGGTTCTGCTGCAGTGCTTTGAATCTACACAGTGATACTTCAGAATAGTCAACACCATTGTTCAGGGCAGAACTGAGTCAGAAAATGTAAATGTAGCAGGAAATTAAAAGTAGTCCATAGAGTCATGCGGACTGGTACAGTCAAGCCTTACATTCCTGCACAAACAGCTCACCTTAGCACTTGCTTGTGGCTAAGCTCCCATAAATAAACTCTTTATACTAATGGTTTTGTACAAACAGTCAGGAAGTATATCTTGCAACACAGGAGATTTTTTAAGATCTCCCATTAGCAGCAGAAGGAAACCCAATCACGGGAGACTGACTGCAAGATCTGACCTGCCCAAAACTGCAGAGCTTATCAGCAGAGTGTATAAAATCCCTGCATGACACTCGTTTCCTCAGATAGAATAACGTGCGTTGCTGTCTCAGCCTGTCAGTGTAAGGCACTGACCTTAAGCGTTGTACTGCAGCTCGCAGGCTGCTGGCACCGAGGGCTTCCTCCAGCTAATAGCTTACAAGTCTTTGGGCACTGATGTCAGCAAGAGCAGGCTGCAGAGAAATGCCAAAACACACAGGAAATGGTTTTAAGGGGCAGCAGGGAAATGAAGTGCTCGCCATACGGAGCCGTGAGGAATCGGGTAGGCAGAGGTGTGTTTATAGAAACAAGTGCTGATGAAGTTGAATTGAATTGCTTCTCAAAAGCAAGTCACTGTGGTGTCTCCAATCAATTTTTGCTTTATTACATGCCACACATTTTAATCAGAATCAATAATCTTCATGATAAACAATTAAACAATTATTCCTCACTCTATAGAGTTTCTCTATTGAAATCGATGGAGTGCAGAGACGTGGTGACGGGAGAGGAGATGTGTAATGAAACAGTTGGGGACTGGCATGCTTACACCTGAATTACCATTCCCTGCTCATCTCAGGGGTGTGCTGGTAATTACTCGGGAGAGATCTCCCTGAGCCCTGGCTGGTTTGACTTTGCAGGTTCAAGGTTAGTGGGTACAAAGGGAAGAGCTGGGCAGCTCTGGAAGTGACCTGCAGCGGGTGCTCCAGCCCCAGCTCTGTGCCAGCTCCAGGGGTTTGGAAGTGGCAGCACCAGGAGCTGCTGATGGTTCCCAGATCTTTGCCAGAGTGAGCTGCCATAGGAATTCAGTATCAGCTCTGTGTGCTTGGACTCTGCAGCACAGCAGCCTGAGCCAGCTCATCCCTTCCTCTTCTTCGTGCCTCGACTGGCCAGCGCTGGGGGAGGAGGATGCGACGTAGCACAGAGAGAACAAAGTCCCTGGTACCAAGGAGTAAGAACGGGTTAAAAAGTGAGCTAATTTACAGGCAAATGCTGTCAAAAGAGCAATTGCAGCCAGAGGCACAGCTGAGTTTCATTAAGGATTGCCCTGCTTTGCTTGGCTGCCAGTCCTGATGATTCTTCCTTAACCTGCCAGGGCAAGACCCCATCCAGGTTTGAGGTTCACTACTAGAAAGGTGTATACTCAGTGGTGACCTTTGATGCAAGGAGATAAAATCTGTTTTAGTGCTCCTCTTTGCAGTAGAAGGTTAAGGGATGGGATGGTTGTATATTTGACAGGGCAAATCCAAAAGCTCGATGTCCTGTGGCATTACCACTATGAAAATCTGATCAGTCGGGCACATGTTGTGTTGGCTTGAATGTCCTCTCAAAGCAGAACCAAATTATGGCTTAATTTCAGAACGACCAGCACCTCCCAGGCAGGTGATGACCCCCCAGGGCGATGTGTCCTCACGGAGTCTGCTGCTGAAGTGGGTCCCTGGAAGTGATGGATCATCACCAATAAGATATTTCACAGTCCAAGTGCGGGAACTGCCGAATGGAGACTGGCAAACCTACTCCTCTTCCATCAGCCACGAGGCAACCTCCTGTGTTATTGAAAGGTACAGTATTATCCCAGACTCGCACAGGAATTCCCACACTTTGCCAACAGTTAGGAAACCAAAACAGGCATCACTCATCTTCACAGTCTTTTTGAGGGAGAGAGGTTAAGTGAGGTCACTGCTCCCATTTTGGAGGTGGCGTTATGAGCAGCAGTTGAGGGATTTGCTGAAGGTCATGCAATAAATCTAATTAAAGTCGGACTACAGTGCATCTTTCTGAAGCCCATCCTGGAAGCTCATCACCAAGGGTAACACCACTCAGGCTAAATCATATGTAGCTACACAGTGCTCTGTAAAATACAACTAGTTAAAAACCCTTTCAGTAGTGACTGAGGTTAAAATCCACTCTGAATGCTGCATTACAATTATCTTTATATAAGCTTTTCCCGATGAAGTGAGAGCCATTTTTATCTGTATTTTCCATACTGAAGTTTATAGATAGCATCAGAATGTTTAAACTTTGTTATTCAGGCTTCATTATATCCTTAGCAATGCTGGTGTAATTAAAGTCCTTGTAACATTGGCAAAAGTAATTGAATGTCTCTGAGCAGGTACTTGTTTTGCTGTCCATTTCCTCTGTTGATGAGCTGGTACAAATCAGATTATTTCTAAAAGGCTGTGAGCTTTAGGAGAATCAAGTGTTCAGATTTTTCATCTCTGTTATAAGGCATCAGTGGCTATGGTATATGGCAGCTCAGTGGTCCTGTGCCAGCATCATTCCGGTCAAAACCTGTAAAAACAAGGAAACCATCTGTGTCATTTAGACTTGACATGGACATGACCCGAAAACAAAAGACCAGAAAACATTATCCAAGTTGCTATAGGTAATGCTGTCCTAATAGGGGTGGCACTGCTTGAAGAGATTTCTTCTCCTCCTTGCTTAAAAGCATTTTCCTGTGGAAGAGAGTGCTGCCCATCAGGATGCATTACCCTTGATGTTTAATCATTCCTCACAAGTAACTTTACTTGAGTTTGCAGTCAGTGTTACATCTGCCAGTGGATGGCTAGACACTACCAATTAATTAGCTAAATCCCCTGTAAGTTACAGCTCTGCATTTCAAGCCTCTGCCTGTGACTCCAAAGGCAGCCTCCCCCTCACCTTCCCCTGCCAAGCCAAGACAGAAGCATCTCTGTGAAGGTTGTGGCAGCTGGAAATTACTCTTTGCATATCTTAAAGCACTGCATAGATGAAAGAGCTGCAGGGAACCTGTTGTTGCTGTCTTTATTAAATAATCCAGGTAATAGCATTAATTTGAAATTCAGTAGGAACAAAATGCACTGATCAAGGGGTATGGTGTAGGGGATTAGTCAAGGAGGCTGCTGCTCTGAGTGCCTGCTGTGCACTGGCTGACCCTGGGCACTTACCTGCTTCCACCTGGAATCCCCCTCCATGCTCCAAGGATGGGCTGACCCAGGTCAGTTTTGAGGATATCTCAGCAAAGCATTTTGGAAGCCAGGTTTTGCACAGCCATGTAGACCTCAAATAAGCATAGCTTTGTCCTTCCCAACAAGCCCCATCCGTAGGCTGCTCCATGAGCTGCAGCTTTAGGTCTGTTTTCTGGGACCCAATTCAGTGATGAATCCATTAGTAGTTTTGGGAACTCAGGCCAATGGACACCTGAGAAGATGCTGATGGCAGCAGGGGCGGAAGCTGGGGGAGGCTGCAGAGAAAAGGTGATGGGGAGAAGAGGTGAACTGCTCAATGACTTTGGTTGGCAGTGGACAGGTTCCCTGTACAGGCAAGTTGTGATGGTGTGGGGAGATTTCATCCCTCAGTCTTGTATTTCACATTCCACAGCTTGAACCCATTCACCTCTTACAAACTGCGAGTGAAGGCGACCAACGACATTGGGGACAGCGACTTCAGCGTGGAGACAGAGGCAGTCACGACTCTGCAGGATGGTAAGGGAGGAGGAGCACTGTGGGGTGGGCACTCCCTGGGGCTGCTGGATCTGCTGGACCCACTGCAGTGTGTTTTCCACTGGGACTATGCAGTGAAACTCAACAGCCAACGCAGTTTTGTTCATGGGACGTTAGTTGATACAGGTAGCAATGAGATATGGCTGAATTAACAGGCAGCCCCAAGTGTCCTGCTGTGCCCTCTGATAATGAATCATACTTTTACGAGTCTCAAAATGGAATTAAACTTCGTTTGATTGGCTTCCAAACTCTGCACTAACCATTATCTTTGCAGAAATTGAATAATTTACAAGAGATCATTAAAAATAAATGTAGAACCTTGCATACATTTGAAGAAGTTTCTTCAATTGTTTTCTCTCACAATCCACATCAGTCTGCAATATGGCAAAATTGGTGAGGTATAAGTAAGAAAGAGTACGAAGCTTCTGGAAACATGAGCATTTAATCCTGCAGATCAAGACTAATAAAGTGTGAATGACATTGACAAGGCTTTTATTTTTAGCCTTAGAGATCAGCTTCTAATTCCTTGATTGTATGAAGTCGATGCCTGAATGCAGAAGTAGCTCTGATGTCTTAGATGGAGAACTCTGCAATATGTGCTGTTACCCCAGGAAATTGGGTAATACTGGGATACATACATGTATAAATACATCTGTCTATCTATATGGCTGTTGAAACATTGATCTCCCAAGAAACAGAGTGATAGGACAGGAGGAAATGGCCTCAGGTTACACCAGGGGAGATTTAAGTTGAATATTAGGGAAAATTCCTTCACTGAAAGGTTTGTCAAGCACTGAAACAGAGGAATCACCATTCCTGGAGAGATTTAAAAGATATGGACATGTGGCACTTGGGTACAAGTTCGGCAATGCTGACTTAATGGTTGGACTCAATGATCTTAGAGGTCTTTTCCAACCTAAATGATTCTATGATTCTGTATACATGGTGCTAGGAATTCTCCAGGATTTCTTACAGATCATGGAATGACTAGTTAAATAGGACACTGAGATATAAAAATAGAAAGCTACTTTGCGAAGGAATGTTTAGGGACTGTGATCTTGAAATCAGAAAAACAGAGGACATTGGTCAGGGGCAGCCAAAGTTAAAGAAGAACCCCTGTAATACCAGAATAATGTGCCGAGCAGCCTTTAAATGCCATCCCAACTCCACCTTCCTGCGCAGCGACGTGGCACCGGTGCAGGCTGTACCTGCACTAATGAGGCAGCACTGACTCACTGTTTCGGAATTTGAAATTTCATTTTAAATTCTCTTTGAATTTAGCTGCAGTGAATCCAGAGTTGTGCTTGGCCTCCTCACAATATAGCAGGGAAACACTGTGAAAACTTCTCACCTCCTCAACAAACTGAACATTTATCCTGCTGAGCGGACCTGGCACTGCCAGTAGAGCGTGTGCTGTGCAGGGCTGTCAGCTCCTGATAAGCTCAACCTTCGTGTGCTTGAGCTGCTGTGGTGTGTCTGTATGTGCTACAGGCCGTGGGCACAGGAAGGGGTTAACCTGTGGTAAATCGAGTTGCCCTGACTAAAATAATGTGTGGCTATGTGCAGACTCCTAAATACAAGGTGGGCTTGCCCCAGCTGTGGCAAAAATCTAGTGAAAAATTCGGGAGCAGTTTGCTCACACTTTGGAGCCCACACAGAGCTGGTTTAACTTGCTTTCAAGTGGGCACCTAGTGGTTTAGAGCAGCTGGCGACTGCAGTTTCCTTCAGGTTTATGGCCCCAAGTTTTCTTAGTCCTCTTCAAGCTGCCAAGGCTGCAGGTAGAGGCAAGGGATGCAGGAGAAGTGCCTGGTTTCTGCCCGGGTTCCAATATCCATATCCACCACGTAGCTGCTTCTGGGACCCACCACGTAGCAGCTGGGATGGAAGATTGTCTTCAGCAGTGAAGAAAGAATCTGAGTAATAAAAGAAAAGCTGCCCATTTTCCACACCTTTGGCTTATAACTGCTTTTGTTTCCTTTTTCATTTGTTTAGTTCCAGATGAACCACCCAGTTCCGTGTTAGTAACTCCCCACACGACTTCCTCTGTCCTTGTGCAGTGGCAGGTAGGTGAAATCAAAAAGTGTGATATTTCTGGAACATACTTTGGTTGCTTTGACTTGTTGACCGTAATGGTACATTGCCAGGGACATGTTCTTGAGCTGGAAGTATTGTAGTCAAGTTGAAGGACTGCAGCTACTTCCTTATTTTCCTGATGTTACTGACGGATGGAAATTTCTGGCAATTGCTGTTATGCCCTATGAGAAGTTTGGGAAGGAAAAAAGTTTCTGTAGTCATGTCCTAGATCCTTATTTGTTAGATTCTCCTGTCCTTTTGTTGATATCAGTAGATGTGCATCTTTAAATGGAAAACATTCCACGGAGTTCGGCATTGGTAAAACCCGGTGATCAAAAGCTCACTTTGGTTCACATTGTGTCTGGCCTCCTCCTGCTGCTGGATGATCAGAAGCCTGACATGAGTGCCTGAGATCCCATTCATACCTCTGAGGATTTCCATGTACTCTTTTGGCTCTTTCTGAGAAAAAAAAATGAGATTCCTTCTGAGAAAAGAAAAGAAAAGAAGTTTGAGCCTTTTGCGATCTCTCCGAGTTGGATGTTTAAGTATTCATGCCAAGTCTGCATTTTATATTGGCATTTCCTCTGCCTCCCTCTATTTCTCAATTGTGGCCTCCTGGGAGATGCAGGAACGTTTTGTGCCCCAGCGCCTGAGGCTTCTTTTTGCAGAGTGAGCACTAATAGAAGGAACCCAGTGGGGCACTGCACATTATCCATAACCTATCCGGGAAAGCCTCTGCCCACCCTGCTCCTGAGACAATGTCCCCCACACATAATAAGGATAACTTTGGACAGATTGCATTATAGTGAAAAATGTCCATACGCGTTTACAGTACAGATGGGACTCCTTGCATTTTTGGAAGAAAAATGTATGTATGAGGGTCTGTCTATTGCTGTGCAGCGGCACTTTAAAAATGTGCCTGGCTGTGCTGCTGGGTGACTGGCCTGAGTTCACCAGCATAATCCTGAGCAACAACATTCCTTACAGCATGTTGAGCAAACAGGAGACATGTTGAGCACTTTTACCAAAGGAATTATGGAGAGATGTAAACCCACCTCCCCATCTTCAACTAGAGCCCACAGAAAAGGAAGAAAAAGATAGAGAGAGAGAGGACAAAGAGGATGTGAGGCACAATCGGCCACACAAAAATAAACGTTCCCCCAGCTGACTGATTATTGGTGTGTAGTTAATGTGAAATAGGTGGTTGTTTAGGTAATTGGATGCTTTTTATTTCATGAAAGTGAAATGGGGTTGTTGTGCCAGAGCCATCTCAAGGGAGTTGTGGGTGATTACATGTCATTACTACATGTATATTAATAGGTTCTGGTAATTCAACTGTACTACATTTTTCAAATAAACAAAAAATCTTCAAGTCCCACAATAGCCTCCAATTAAGAGGAAGTTTCACAGCAGTGTCTGAGAAATAATGTAAACTGAAAACAGCAGTCAAGCTAAATGGGAGAGTGGATTTCCAAGCAAAGCTACATTTTTAACTTTGAGCTGTGTTAATAATTCACAAAACAAACTCTAGATGCTCTATCTGGGCTTTCAGCTGCTTGGTCCAATCAGTCCATTATTTTTAAATTTAAAGGAGGAAGAAAGAAAGTAATTTCCATGGAGGTCTGTTGTATCAATAATGCAAGGTTATTTCAAATGTTCTGGAGGATGTTACAGTTAACATCAGGATCATGTACTATTCTGCTTCTACCTTAGCAATAACAATTATTCAAACTTACATTTCAGTCTTTTTTTTTTTTATTTATTTATTTTTAAACAGCACAAAAATGTTTCTCTTACCTCTGTACAACATCATGGGCTGCCACTCATAATCATTTTACCTATTTCAGCAGATCCCTCGGGCCTTCCTGCAAAATCCTAAATAATCCATTACATCAAAAGCAGAGTTTTGTCCATGGAAGACAGATAGGAAGGGGAAGACCTGACCTTTTAGCAGAGAACCGTTTTCAGGAAGGAATCTTCATTTCCATGCAAGGAGAAAGTTTGCGAGGCATTTATTTTCTGAGCTTTCCTGTCTTAAATTTGAAGGAAGGAAAAAATGGAGAATCACATAACACCATACGAAAATAACATTTGCTATCAACAAATTGGACCATGATGAGAAATCAAGCTTTACCTGAGCCCGGAGAGTAACAGTCTCCTTCTCAGCTTCAGCAGGGTTTTCCTTTTAAGGTCCTGCAGGATATTCAATCTCAGGAGTATCTGAATTCCATCTCATTTTCTTTTTTTTTTAATTAAAAAAAATTATCAGTAGTTAAAACTGGAAAAGTGAAAGTTGGGCAAGGACACTGCAGTGCTGTAGGGCCCTTCTCTGTGAGAGCAACATCAGAGCTAAAGCAACTTCAGTGTAATATAGAAAACAAAAGAGGGGAGTCACAGGATTGGAAAATATAGAAGATATCAGGAGAGAGAAACTAATAATTTCCAGTAAACCAGAACTCATCTCCTTGCAAAGGAGAGCATTTCAGCTGGGCCATGAGCATTAACATCTGTGGGCAGCTCTGCAGAAGGCTGGCATCTGGGTTGTATTTGCTTAGTCCTTTGGACAAGGGGCTCAGTCTGAGACTAGGAAAGGCTGTTGTACAAGAGCTTGATTTATTTGCCTTGTAAAACGTAGTTGTAGAGGGAATATGATTGCCCTTTCTAAAATACATCACGGGAGTAAACACCCCACAGGGAGAAGAACAATTTAACCCAAAAGGCAATGTTAGCACAGGAACAAATGGTTAGAAACTACCTATGAATTATTTAGATTAGAAATTAAATGAGGGTTTCTAACCACCCAAGTAGTGAGGCTTGGAACAGCTTTCCAACAGGAATACTGGGAAGCAGGAAAACCAGCCTGTTTTCACGTGGAGGTTGTTCTGCTTGTGAAAGGGAGTTCAGGCAGGTGGGTTTCTGCAGTGGTGAAGTCTCAGTCCCAGTGATTTTTGAGTTCCCTCACAATCCTGTATTCACAGAATCATTCTGGAATGCAGATGTTAAATGGTGGTGAAAGGTGGTCAGAGCTTCAAAGGATGGAGCAGACTAATGAGCCTGAAACAGTGATGAATAAGAGCTCTCCAACCATGCAGAGCAAGAACAGGGAAATCTTGCGTTGCTTTCAGCAGGCTCTGTGCAGGACGGCTGCAAAAGGAGGTGGTTTCTTGCAGGAGCAGTCCTGCTCCTTTTCCTGCTGGCTGTGTAGCTTTCTTATGCTCTGGTTCACATAATTTTCTTTTTTGGGTTCCGTAAGCTGTGGGCTTCCTACTTAATTCCTTCAGGCCTCACCCAAAGCAAAGTCCTTTGCACTGAGACAGGACAGTCCTCTCCCCTCCTCTTGCCATCATAATGGAGTAATGGAAAATTCTTGTCGTCTCTGGAAGCAGCACGCCAAGTTATTACCGAAGTTCTTCCTCCTTTCCTGTAAAATGTCCTTACTTTCTTCATTAAAATTACATGTGGCATTACCTTCTCTTGTGACAGCATTTCATACCAGTGGTTAATTTTTACACAATGAATGGAAGGCTTTTCCTTAGTCAAGTTCTCAAGGCTGGCAGGGATCTTTCTGGATTAAAGGCGAGATCATCATTAAAATCCTTTTCATTTATACTTTCAGCCCCTTAAATTTCAGTACAAGAATCTTTAGAAGATAAATGGCTCAGGGCATCTTTTCTTCTCTGCAGTTCTTAGCCCGCATTAGGCTCATGAAAGTATTTTTTTTTCCCAAACACCACGAATCCCTTTGCTTGTCTCTGTTTAAGCAAGACACTCAGACAAAAATCTCCTTTTCAGTGTGCTGGCTGTGTATCTGTATCTGAAGTGGGATGTGAGGGGCTGCTGCAAAAGCCTTGCTGAGGTATTATGTCTTTGAGCATCTCCCAGCATGTTGAAGAGAAGAAAAAAACTCATATCTGAGCCAGCCCATGGCCAAACTACTCCAAGGTGTTATGGAGGAGACCTGAGTTTTCCTGTGGGAGTGGACCTGTGCAACACACCAGAGCCCATCATCCTGTGACTCCTCTCTAAATGCCTTTATGAGGTTATTATTAGACCCGGGTTCATCTTCCCAATTAAAGCCAGAACACAGCAATTCCTTTTAGTTTCTCTTCAGTCTTTCAGTAAAATACTGACAAATCAAGAATGTCCTGCGATCAGTCGCCAAGGAAAATACCCACTGAAGGAATTCTGTCTTTAGCAAAATAATCTGGTTTTTTTCATCTTGGAAGAAGAGAAATAATGTGTGGCTGTTCCACCATTGGTGGCTGACAACTTGCATTTCCAGAAACTTGCATATTCTCTTTAGCACACCCAAAAGTCTCCACAAGTTTCAGTGGAGCAAGAAGGAAAGCACCTTTGCTTTTGGTAGAGTGCATCAGGTGTGGATTTTTAAGTGAAGAAAATAGAATGGTCACAGCTGAGTGAAATCACCAAAGTTGCCTCTATCTTGTGTTCTTCAGATTATACAACCTTCCTCCTTGTGCGTTATTAATGTCTATTTTCACCAGAGCTCTGTCCCCCTTTGCACAGGACCTGCCTCAGCTACTGCCCATGGTGATGGATGTTTGTTGCCGTGCACAACTTAACCAGCCTGTTCTGAACATGAATGTTTTTCAGCCTCCCAAAGCCGAGAGTCTGAATGGTTTGCTGTTGGGCTACCGGATCTACTACCGGGAGCTGGATTATGACACTGGACCTGGAACAGAATCCAAGAACATCCAGAACCCTTCACCTTTAAGAGCAGAACTCACACGTAAGCCTGTGGTTTGGACCTTAATAATATCCCAGAATGGTAATCTGGCCTCATGGAAATATGCAACACATAAGTCTAAGGGTGCTGGGGATAATTGAGGATTTACACAATCGGGGTGAAGATGCTGAAAAATGCAAGTAAATTCTGTGTGTTGAGAATTGTAATGGTCCATGCTAATCTCTGCCAGCATCCTGAAACTGATGGTCTGTCCCCCATCCTCTTGATTTCCTGCTTTCCACTACCTCCAGTTCATGATTATTCTGGTATACTTCGTTCTGCCATCAGACAAAAAAAGGACACTTCATTTTCCTCAACTGACAACTATTTTCTTTCTTGCTATTTTTTTCAGTAGTTTTGTTTTTATAATTGACATTTTGGGTTTCTTTTTATAGTACCATAAGAAAACAGCTGAGGAGAATTTTTAAATAGAATTTTTACAATTTCAAAGTGCTCGTCCGTATTTTAGGAGAAAACAGAAGAGATGAGCAAGAATTTTTAGATGCACGCTTTCCATGCCAGTCACTAGGATTTATGGCACAGAGGGAGAGAAGGTGGAGAGGGAGAGGAATAATAGAAAAATGAAAAGACTTTTTAGACAAAGACTAGAAAGGAAATCAGAGGGAAGAATAGGCAGAATAAGGTGATGGAAGGCAGAGATGTGAGCACCCAGGAGCCTGAAAGATATGGTCCAGCAATGAGACGTGCTCATGGAGGGACCAGCTTTTGTCCTGTTTGTCAGTGGAATGTTCACAAGAGCAGCAGAATAGGGTTGAGTGAGGTTATTTTAATATCTTACATCACCTTCCATGAACCTTGAACCTGTAAAAGTGGTTTCTACAAAATTTTTATGAGGGTGTGGGAGAAGTGGGTGTTTGAAGCACAACGTAAGGATCTCTGTTACATGGTCAGTGCTAATGAGATTTCTCAGACTGGGCAGTTTTAACCAGGGCAGAGCAGAGATGTTAAGCTCTCACAGGTGTAAGTATGCATAAGGGGGTTTCCAGACAAAAGCTGAATGACTGACTATGTAGGTTATCATGAAATAATGGCTTTGGGTGTTCTCACAAGCCAGAGGGCCGGTGAAACCAACCAGTTTCATCTTTTCCCTCATCTTGCCTGGCCCTGCAGGAATGTTCCTGGTAGCTGCAGAGTAGAAAAAATGAGCTGTGCCTCTCCAGGGAGTCCAGAGAGAAAGAGAAAGGGGCGGAGACAAATGTATTTTAAGAAAAATTTCCCTCTTTCTCCTCATAATTCTCACCTTAGAACATCTCTTTTCCTCACTGACCTGTGGTTTTGCACAGCTTAGCATATTATTACAATTCTCTCACAGCAGGAATATTGAATTCTTTAAGTGAAACTGTGGGAAATCTTAACTCACACTTAAAGAAACAGGTCCTATCCTAATGTAAGTGTTCTCTCTCTGTGACCCACGTTCCAGGTCTTTACCCTGCAGCCCTTCAGGTTTTGAATTTTGCATCTTGAGAAATCAGGATGTAATGCACCGTTGAGTGTTTTCCCCCCTAGAAATTGTTTCATTTTTACTCATTTGTTCTATTTAATCTAAAAGTCAGAATGTTTTTGTGCTGTGTATTTGTGAGTTCCTCTGTTTGAGGAGGAAATGAAACAGCCCCCTGTGAGCAAGATGCTTATGATGTGTTATGAGAGAGTGATGTGATTTTATTGCCCTTCGAGGTACAGTCCTAAAGCTGAAGCTGTGTATGGGTGTGCTGCCTCATTTGCCTCTGTCTCTGCTGTACATCATTTGCAATAACTATTTCCTTGCACTGTAACAAGCTTTCTGCTTTGCTTACCCTGAATAGCCCAAAGCAGCTTCAAGACAGTGAACAGCAGCTCTGCATTAACGACGTATGAATTAACACGTAAGTGCACATTGCCTTTAGATGAGACTCTTTGTAATGGTTCAAAATGCACTATAGGCAAACTCCTGTAGCTCTCCTCAGTGGATCCAGCAGAAATCAACACAGATTAATGATTCTCCTTTCTCGAGTGGCTTTTTCTTTAAGCCTTTGCTTTCCCAACGCCAAAATCATCGATGATGCAAGTAGGTAGCCGTTGTAAAAATGTGGCTGCTGGGAAGGTAAAACATTATTGACTGTAACAACCCAGTATTGCTGATGCTAAATGAATTTTGATTTGGTTGCTACATATTTTGCAGTCCATCTGAGCTTAGCTGTATCACATCATTAGTCCCGTGATTCAACCATTGCGATGCTCAGGCATTCCATGGAGTACGAGGCCAGTTTAGAGAGGGCCCAATGAATTTATGTGCATCTCCAGAGGTGTTTTCAATTGGAAATGAATAAAATAGCATTCGACAGAGTTAAAAGGCAAGTTGCTTTGTGGTGATGATGGTTCACTAGATAGGTTTTGCCCAAGGCTTTTGAGTCACAGATTGTGATGGGCTTAAAAAAAACCCAAAACAAAACAACAAAAAAAAGCCCTATCCCCACTGAAAGTTGCATGCATGAACTCTCATGTGTTCCATTTTCTTCCACATCCAGTTAACACTAAAATCTCCCTTGTGGCTTTTTATGGCAGAAAATAGTTTCCCTGTACAAGCTGCCCACTGCTATATCCTATGTATCTTACTATTTTTTGTTGGTTTAGGAACCTATCACCATTGCTGATTTACTTGCTCCTTGTTTTGCAGTCCATCTGAGTTTAGTGGTATCACATCAAAAATTAGGGATGCATCAGATACAATTTAGAGTGTGCCTGAGACTGGGGAATGATGCTGGACTCAGAATCAGATATGGAAGCACAACACTTGTAAACACTTCTATGAAACTGAAATTAGACAAACTTACATAATTAGGCTTATTGAACCTCACCAAACCAATGGTGGCTGTCAGCCACTGAGTTAAGGGGACTATCTGATTCATAGACAGCAGGGAAAATTATTGGCAAAGGGAGAAATTTGGACCCCTGGCCATGCGTGTCTTAATTCAAACCTCATTTAAATGGGGCAATTTATATTATTGATCGCTCTCTTACTCTAATTTCCCTCTAAAATATTGTAGATGATAAATATATCTGTTAGGATTGATTCTTTCATCCTGAAAATGCAAAATTTGAAACTGCTCAGGCGCTGCCTCCCCTAACGACATTGACGTGATTCTACTCCGCCCTCGTTTCCATCAGTTAATTACCCACATACAATTGGGTTTTCTAGATTTTTTTCATGCTTCTCTCACTCTTCTGCCTCATCTGTCAGAGTCGTTTCTCTGTGTCAGCAAAGAAGTTGGTTGCCTGGTGGCCAAGTGGCCTTCAAACTCTTCCTCTTGTGGTCGATGCTCAGGCTGTGCTCACACTGAAGGAGCAAGACACCCGTGGAGTACCTGGAATGGGATTCCAGATTTCCTGCTGCAGATCTTCCTCTGGACCCTGCTCCAGCTGTGGCATTCTCAAGCAGCACAGTTGCCAAATGCCCTCCCTATACGAACATCCCTGGGATTAGGCAAGGGCTTGCAGCCAAGCTCTCTCCTACCAGCAGAGATTGAAAGGAGCTCGTATGTTGACATTCAAAGCCATTTTCTGTCCCTAAGAATCACCTAGAGATGTTCCTCCAGCTGAATATTCATCAGGAATGGGTATATTCCAGGAGAAATCTGTATTCCTCTTACTGGAGCAACACTGTGAGGAAACACTGGAAAATCCTGGCATTTCATCACAAACATCTTTTATAATTATGCAAATCCTGCCACGATTATGTGAATTATGTGTGAATTAAAGAAGGATGGAAGTAGACATTGCATTGCTGTACTGTTCTATTACCATTTCCCAAGAGAATAATCTGGTGATAAAGAGGCATTGAAGACTAAAAAATATCTCTGATACAGTATAAAAGATAATGATACATAATATTTTACTTTTTCAGAGTTGAAGAAATACAAGAGATATGAAGTACTAATGACAGCATATAATGTCATTGGGGAGAGCCCTACCAGCACACCAGTGGAAGTGTTTGTGGGTGAAGCAGGTAAGTGGAGGGAAAATTAGTTGATCTTTTAGTTTGTTTTAAGTCCCAACATGCTTTAGCATTCTCCAGTTAATGTTTAATATTTGACTGGGAAAGGGAATATTTGAAAAATTCTCCAGTTGTTGTTGCTAACAGTTTTGTAGGTTCTCTCCTGGCACAGGCTGGCACTGACAGTTTCTTGCCATTGGAAAGGCAGTTGGTCTGCACAAACAAGGGGAGAAAGGGCATCTGAAAGAAAGAAGAGAAAATATTTTTGGAGTTGCAGGAGGATGACTGTTCATACCAAATTAGCTTGAGGGGAAAAATTGACTCAAGTTAAAGAAGTGAAAAGTGGAGCACAGTAAAGCCACAAGGGAAAAGAAACAAAACAAGGGAGACTTGGAAAGCTGGTTCTTTTATTTTATAACTCACCATGTAGAGACATCACCTTGCACCACACCTGGCTGTATTTTTATGCTCTTGAAGCAAGAAGACACAACATCTAGTGTGCCTTTGGAGGCACAGGTTGCTCTCAGGAATGCGCAGACTCTGTCAGCCCCTGTGGAGTCAGTGGCATTGCTCCTGCCTTTGCTTACTACAGACCTAGAGCATGAGTCCACTCTGAAATGTAACTTTGACCATTTTACAATCCCTCCATTGGAAGGCTGGAGGTGGAAATCAGGACAAAACACTTAAGTAGACACTTCTCTGGGTGCCTTGTGAAACAGGTGGTTTTGCAGAGCCCAGATAACCTGCAGCTGAGCCTGTTCTCTCAGTAACTCCAGCTGGGAAGAGCAGGACTGGAATAGCTGATGTCTTCCTCACAGCCACGATGGCAGGGCCCTATTTCTGGTGACCTCAGCTGGAGAGAGGCTGGCACAGGAATAGTTGTTAGTTATGGTATCAATTTCTGCAGCAGCATCTTTTGAAGCTTAGAGCAAGAAGAGGCAGCACACACCCTGCTGTTGTTCAGCCTGCCACTGAAAAAGGGTCTGATTATATTTTTGTTCCTCTGTCTCAAGGCTGTAGGATGTAAAAGCCATCAAACCCAGAACTAATTCATTTCATTATTATTCATTAAATATTCTATTGCTCAAAATGAAGCAAAGCACATTTTTTAAAACTCTGCTGCACGTTTTTTTTTTAAACTCTGCTTAACCTTTTCATTTCAAATATGGTGTAACATTCACCATCTTTGAAAACATCATAAATTAATCAGAGCAGCATGGTTCTGGAGAGACAGCTGGCAATATTTACATTTTTTTCTAGTTTGCTGCTGCTCCAACTTCTTCAACTGCAGCAAAGAAAGTCCCAAGTGGAGCCAACTGTATCTGGCTTCAAAATACATTTTTGTTTCAGAGCTAAATATCTCACTGCTGCAAACAGAGCCAGTGCCTGCACTTATACACATATACCCAGCAATCAGCTGGGGAAAACAAGGAAATGCTGTTATATCGTGTCTTTTAATCCCACTGTCTGGGTCTTCCTTATCATAACTCAGGGCAATAAAAGGAGACAAACTTGGGAGGAAACTGAGATAGTTATAAACCCCCCAAGTGTCCAGTTGAAGGTGTCCCTGCCCATGGCAGGGTGTTGGAACTAGATGGGCTTTAAGGTCCCTTCCAACCCAAACCATTCCATGATATCCAGAAGACCTCCTTTCACAGGCAGGACTGGTGTATCTCAAGTTGTAGCATGAGTCAGATGGGTTTTTTTTCAGAATTACTGGATTTACCTCTGGTAAGGGACAGTCCAGGTTCATGTGGTAGAAATGATGAATGTAGGATCTTCCTGCTGATTTCCACTCTTGTTGTGTGAAGTTATTACACTTTGTTATATAACTGCCTCTTCCACCTCCAGAACTGGCTGTGATTTATACTGTGAGTAAAGTGATTGGAGCTGGTATTGCAATTTAAGTTTTAAATTGATTTGTGACACCTTTGAGTTAAAGTGTGCTGTGGAAATACAAGTTTTTGTTGTTGCTGTTTGCTCAGTGTTCTTACCCATGGTAAAGGCAGTTAAGCAGCAAAGCTGGGAAAAAAAATGGGTCTGCTCAGCCCCAGCAATGGGGCATCCAGGTTAAAAACAGAGAAAAACTTCCCAATAAACAACAAGTGCTGACACAGGCACAGCACTGGGCACAAAGTGACTGAGAGTGACCAGTCCCTGGTCTGAAGCTCACAGATAACTTACGTCCCAGGGCTGTTAAACAGTGCTTTGTTCTGCCCTAAGCGGTGCAGTAACTCTGGGAGGAGCAAGAACATTCCTCTCTCGGTCGTAAAAAGGAATATACAGCAAATGCCTCTGTGAAAATCTTCTGGATTTAGACCAGCTCAGTTGAAATACTCATTTCTGTTGGGTATTGATGTTGCTGGTGGCTGATGTGCTCTTCAGCTTTTATATCTGGTGCAGCCAGACAATAGATGTAGAAGTATCTGCAATTCCTTCCTTCTTTCTTTGTGCTCTACCCTGTTACACTTGAAGATCTTCCTGTCAGTGTACCTGAATTTTTACAAATACAAGTTCTAGTAGGCAATGGAACCACCTGAAAAACTTGGGGTAAAACCAATCTTCTCCAAGTTTTGCCAATTAAATGAGCAAAAATTACCCAAATAGGGAGTTTCTTCCCAGCCTGGAGTGCTCTTGTGCTGTGTCCCAGCCAACTGCCTCCTTGGGCAGCCCAAGTGCTCAGTTCTTCCTTGCTTCTGACTGATGGGGAGGTGGAAATTCTGGGAGAGAACAAAGTGCTGGTAGGCAATGAGCCAGATATGAGTAACAGCCCTCTGTATCCCTGGTGGCCTAATGAAGAGGGAAGTGGGATGCAGGTGGCTTGGATCTTTTGGGGAGGGGTTTGGTATTCGTTTGGGGGTTTTATTCTACATGTGGAGCAAAACCTTTTTCTTGTTACAGTAGCCCCTAAGATCAAAGCCCCATCAAAGGCTCGATTTTGAGTTCTGCCTGGATGTTGGCAAAACTCACTGGTGGGGAGTGTGAAGACCAGCATGGTGTGGAGAGAAGGTCTTCCTCATGTTGGGAAAGCAGGCTGGGAGTCCTTGAGCTCAGTGCAGCTGGGAAGGATGTGCTGCCTGTTCAGTCTGAACAGAGCCCATGTCCTGCCCCCACCTGCCTCAAGCATCTGGCTCCCTCTCCAGCACGGACCAGAAGATCCTCTAACGCTGCCTTTTTAGAGCTGGCTGCAGCTCTGCCCTGCTCATTAGAGAACCATGTGCATCTCCTGACAAATGACAGAAAAATTGAAAGCCACCACTTGCAGAAATTAGGAAGGGAGTCGCAGCCCCGCTGGCAAGGCCCCTTTTCGCCTTGTTAATTCATTTAACAGTTCAGCTGTCAGGGATGCTGGCTTTGATTGGGAAGGCAGTGAGTGTTCAGCAAGAGGCTGGGTACTGATATTCATCCCAGCCCGAAACACAGCTGCTACCAGAGGTGCTGTTCTGCTCGACTGAAATTAAGACTCTGTTAGAGCAGCCACTATATCAAGAGCATTATTCTACCAGGTCGCTGTCACTACCTGATTGTGTGGTGGGCTCTGGAGTTCTGGAGATTCCACTACCTGCATTTTAATTAAACAGAAATCACAGATTTGGGGCAGGTGTGCTTCACCTAATTTGGGAAGGTGAATAAAATGAAAGGTGGCAATACAAATCCTGTGCTAACGAGCCTGCAGCCTTCAGTCCTTCTCCCATATACTGCAAAGCTGTTCTGGATGAAAAATAATGGAATTCATAATTTCTTCCAGCAGCTGCTGCTGGAATAGAGTATGTGTGTGCAGAGAGGAGGTGGCAGAAGGGGTGAAGTGCTCCGAGAGACACCAGCCTTTAAACAGGTTGTAAATCCATTTGTGTGAAGAGGGGAGTGATGTGTGTCATTATAACTGATGGTGACATTGGTGACCTTCAGAATTCACAAGAGCTGATGAGGCTGGGTTGTTGCTGTTGTTCTTTTTAATGATGATTTCTGAGAGCTGGTTCTGTAATGGGAAAGGCAAGAACTGAAAAGAGTGAGGAGACAGATCCCTTTCTTTAAAACTCCTCTATTGAAATGCTACCTTGGTTGTACCATCATCTTTCAGAGAAGGTTTCCTGGCCCCCTCACTTTCTTCCAAGTAAAACTGTAGCTTGGAAAAGAACAGGAATGGGAGAGAGGAATGATTGCTTCTTACCTCTGTCTTCAAAAGCTGAATCTACCTCTTGGTGCAAAGCTGGCAGACACCAAAGCAAATTTCTTCCTGTTATCTGCAATTATTTTCATCTGCCTTCCTGCCTGCAGCTCCACAGGTGTTCCTGAACTTGACAAAATTCATTTTGTTCACCCATAGCTGACACAGAGAGGGAAGATCTGCTCTGCCAGTAAGGTCAGGGGAAGTACTTGGAGCTGCCTGACTATCTCCAGCAGTTTCCAGGCAAGACACAGAAACCATCTGGAAAGCTCCGAGACTGGAAACAGTGAATTAGGCTTGGGAAAGAGAGACCTAAATTGAGAGAGTAAGCCATGATAAGGACAAAGAACCCTTGCAAGGAAGCAAAGACTTGCCTCCAGGCATTGGCTCCCCTTTATAAACTGCTTCTAGCACAGAGCTCCTGTCCCTCCTTACCTGGTTATCTGTGCTGGGACAAAGCTCCTCTGTCTCTTGTGCTAACGGCAGAGAAGGTTGGCAGAGCCAGGCTGCCTTGTCCTTCGCTGTTTCCATCTCTGCAAGCCTCACTCTTCTATGTGTTCATCCAAAATACCCCACATGGTGCTGCCTCCCCGTCGGAGGCCGCTTTCTGAAGGAGGGGATCCCTCAGCACTGCCTTGGGCCCCCCTTTCTATTACAGCACAGCGGCTTTATCTCCTTGCCTGCCCCAAACACAGCAGGGGAGATGCTGTGTGGAGCAGTCCCCCGTGCCTCCTTGTTAAGAGCCTTGAGAGGAGTGACAACGTTCCAGCGCATTAGAGCTGGCAGCTTCACTCGGCTGCCGTGGCCCCGTGGCTGTTTTCTCCTATCTCTGTGGGACACGTGGGCTCGCTGTGCCTGTGCAGATATGGAGCACGTCGCTGCTGGCACAGCTGCAAGAGCTGGGTGGGCAGTTCCATCCCAGATGCCACTGGAGGAGGGAAGGGAAGGATTATCGTGGCCATTTCACATTGCAGCAGTCTAAAACCTGTCAGCCTAGGGACAGTATCTTCCCTTGATAAACGAAAGGGGATGAAGGGAAGCTATTGGGAAGTAGCATAGTAATAAATTATTGGTTTCACTTGCTCAAACTTGAAACAAAAGGGTTGAACTTCTTTGGCACTTTTAAAGCACTGAGCCTTTGAAATGTAACAGTATTTGCCTTTTTAATTGATGACACCTCTAGACATCAACAAAGGACCAGTTTGGGGGTATGGCAGGATGTTTGAAAATGATTGTCCTTTTTCCCTCCCCTTTAATTTCACAGAACCTGCAAAGCTGTTCTGATGTCATGCTCAGTTCTGAATGAGCTTTACCCAGTCGTTCTGGGAATGTCCTGCTCCAGGAGCGACACTGGCTTGTCATCCTGTCCCTACTGTCTTTCTTCCTAAGGAAGGAGAAGGTCTCCTCTGAGTTGAAGATCTATTGTTTTTCAACCATGTGCCAAAAGAGAGAGTAAAGTCAGAGCAGAGCAAGAAAGGGAAATTCTAGGAAGTTGGAGAGGGAAAAAAAATTGATAGCACATTTCCTGTTTGGATTGGGGAAATAACATTTTTCCAGTTTCTCTTGGAAACCAGTATGCCCTTATCCCAACAGCATTCCATTTCTGAAAGCAGGATTAGTCTGCTACGTCCACATTTTAAACTTCTCCAGGTTCACTCTACATGTGGCAGTCCTACTTGGGGCTTGTCTGCAGCAAGTGCAGCTTGGATTTGTTGTTCTCATCAATGCTGTTCCACTGGAGGTAACAGGATTGTAGATGGCACTGGGATGCAGGATCTAATTCTGCAGGATTGTGACAGGATAGTAAAAATTAACCAACTAAAGTGTGCCCACATCAGAGCGTTAGTCACTGCTTGTGTGTTACTGGTATTGCTGCAACGCTGGGGGAGTTATGGAAATGAATTCCCTCTATAAGCCTTGGCTCTCTTTCCTACTCAAACAGGCTATTTTTTTAAGGGTAATTTTACGTTCTTAATCTGTTTACTGATGATTGCAAAGGTTTCCTAATTAGACTTCCAGATTTGGTAGCTTAGCTCAGTAGCTGCTCTTACAATGGCAAGACAGAAAGTAAACCGTGCCAATGTGAGTCTGTGGAAGAAGTGTCCTTAATGTCAACATGTCAAAAAGACATCCCTGCAGCTCTCTGGAGACTGAAATCTAATGTCAAGGCAGAAGGAAGCAAAGTCTGAGAGTCATACTGCTGTCAAAGCAAGTTATTCTACCATACAGGGGAAGGAATTTTAAGCGAACGCACTGGCAAGCAGTGTCCAGATTGAGACATAGATTTGATGGGCTTATTTGACATCTTTAATTCTCCATTGACAATCCAGAAGCTCCCTAAAATGATTTGCAATGTTTTCATGCTGCAAGTAAAAGCTGAACGCGCGCCTCATTAACAGCTCATTAAGTTGTTAATATTGGTCATAAGCAGCCTTTGGTACAGCACAATGCTTTATGCAGTGCAGCAGCTCCTGCTTAGCTCGGGTCTAATTGCCTCTTTCTATCACGTCTCAATGTAGGAAAGATGTTTATGTCCAAGCAAAAATATCACCGTTTTTTGATCAACTGCACTTGCTTATCCCTTCCACGACTCACTGGGGTGGGAGGGTTGGGCTGTGGCTGCCATTTGGTGTTTTGCTCAGATGATGAACTTCCATCTCACAACCCCAACAAACTGATGTTGATGTTCAGTGGTGGCTGTAGCCCAGGACAGTCTCTCCGTACCCAAATTCATCCCAAGGACTCCTGGCTTTGTGCTGCAGTTGGTGCGAGCAGCCGTGGGAGGGGAAGGACAAATTAGCCCTTCTGCTGGAGTGTTCTGTGGCCTGTGAAGAGCCAGAGCGGGGACATCCCTGCACAGTGCACAGAGGGCGGAGGGAGGAGAAGCCTGATCGTGTATGCAAAGCTTTACTGGACTAACAGCAGAGCTACTCCATTAAAAGCAAAGGAATTAACCTTCCTTTCAAAAACACAAGCAATCAGTAGTAATGTCAAACGAACCATAAATTGCCCTGGTAAAGAAGTGGGGAAGCCCCTGGCTGATAATTCCTATTCCAGCAGACACAGGCTGGAGTTCGGGTGCTCTTGACTAAAGCGTTATATTTGCAGCCAAATTTCTATTTCCTCTAATTGTGCAGTCCTGCTCTGCTTGTTTGCAGTCATCCTGGGATATGTGAGCAAAATGCTGTAAGTGTTTTCATATGGGTCTCAACTCCCGTGGCTTTGCCTCCTCTGTACAGCTTTGCTGTGAAGCCAGCTGTAGAGAAACACAGTTGGTTTTCTTTTCTGACATCTGTTTGCTGTATCCGTCATCAATCACAGAACTGGAGGCTTTTCAGGTTGCCTGTTGTAGGCTGAAAACAAAAAAGTTGCCATCTTTTTAAATGAAAGTATGAATTAGCAATAGTCTGAAATATTTTGGCCACGGGAGTCCATACACTGAGATGATATGAGGGTGTAGGACTGCAGGGATGGTCTCAGGGATGAAAAATAAACAGAGAAAGAGAAAACTCTCCTGAGAGTCAAGAAAATTTCAATTTAATCTCTCTCTTCCCAGGAGCACAAGAACGCAGTCCACAGTGGGCTCCCTGTGGTTCTCTGACCATTGCAATCTGTAAAATCCCAAATTAATCCCTCCTGGGGGTCAGCTACCCAAACTCACATTAAAGCCACAGTGAAAGGTTATTGCAGGGGAAAATCTCACCTGTGCCCTTTGACTTTTTCCTGATAGGGCTTTTGACATTTGGTATATGGCAAACCCAGTGGAGATTCACAATGATTATTTGATAGGTTCTCCTGCCCTCAGTGGAGCATAAGGAGTTGTTGGTGCTGATTAGACTTTAGTAGGTGCTGCCATTGCTGTCAGTGACCATGAACTGGGTGCTTTCGTCAGCTGCCATGAACTTGTGGTATTATGATATTCAAATGTGGAATGAACAAATTATAGTAAGTGGAACATGACTATAAATGGAGGAGGAGGAATCTTGGGAACTGGAGAGCCTGGGGAAATAGTCTGAAATCAGTAATTTTGCCTCTCTAATGGGCAGAGTTTTTAAGAGGGGAGAGCAGTACTTTCCCATCCAGTATGTGCTACTCCCACTCCTCCCAGAGCACAGGGGAGAGAATCAGGTCTGAGTGTCAATCACTCAGCAGTTCTTTACCACCCCTTGAACAACCTTCAGTACCTCCTGGGGGGCGAATCCTGAGCTCATCAGAGCTGACGCTGCTCTCCAGTACACAACATTCACGCTGGGTTGGCTCTTAGTGTGAGTGAGTGGGGATTTTAGGAGCTAACCCTAATTTGCATGGTTGTAAGTGAGAGGGGGGTTTAGCTGTAGGTTTGTTGCTCTGTGTTTGTTTGTGCATCCCTGATGCTGTCAGACTCTTGCTGTTCCTGCTCGTGGCCTGTCTCTGCTGAGTGATGGGCTGCATGCCTGCATGTGATCATACCCTTGTTGACATGAAAGAAATAGAGGAAAAATCTTATTTTATTATTTCCCTCCCCCTTCTTGGTTTAACCACCTGTATGCCCTTTGCATAGAGTGTCTGACAGTTCTCTGAGGGCTTTACTTTTGAGCCCGGCACTCTCACTCCCGTGATGGATAATCTCAGTATACAATGTGATAGCCTATTTTAGGGTTGTGTTAGCTGAGTGGAACTGTGGGCTTCAGCAAAAGAAAAGTGTGTAGTTTTTGTTTGCAGTCTCTAACTCTTTCACAGCACCACTCCCTGAGGTTTGCTGTGATTGCAGTCGTGGTAACTTCTGTGTCACTCAGATCATGTCTGTCCCATGAAAATCCCAGACTGCACATGGCTCACTGGGAAATCCAAATCCCACTTTAAAAGATTAGGGATTAATGTTTTCACCACCACTGGAAGAGATGGTGAGGAACAGGATGAGAATGTCTCCACTGTTCAAAAATGCCACTGGCAGGTAACTTTTCAGTTCTGTGTCCACTGAAAGGATACTCCATTTCTAGTCCTTGTTTCATTTCAGTTTTTCCAGTATGTGTAGAAATGTCGTCTCTCCCTCTTTCCTCCCTCCACTCCCACCTCCCTCTCCTGTCTGCAGGTGCTGAAGACCTGCTTAGCCAATGTTGGGAAGCTTCCCAGCGCTGAGCAAAGAATGGGAATGTTACATTTGGGTATCGTTTGCAGCTGCTTTAATTTATGCTTTTTCTTGACTCTAATACCCTTAAAAATTTGATGTGGTAGAACACAGCTACTGTATGAAGTGTGGTGTACAGGGAGAGCCACGTGTTTGCCTACTTGGATAACACGGCACAGAGTAAAACAGTTGTGGGTTGTGCGAGACTCCCAAAGTCCCCATCCTGGCAGCTTTTCTCTTTCTCCTCCCCACCCCTTCTTCTCCACTGAAATAGGTTTGCCTTTGTATTTTTGCATTGATTAGACTGTTCTCTCTCTTCATCAGCATTCATGAAGATGAGAGATGTTTAAGTTCTTCTTGTGTTCACTTCCATTGGTACACTAGGAAATGTTTTCCTTTCTCTCACACTGATCTATGCAGCCATGTAAATCAACCCATACACAACATACATCACCACCCCTTGAAAAGAGTTCGTTCCAACTAAAACTTGGCTTTTCCAAGTGCTTTAACCTCCTCCCACACAGAGCAGCAGGTTGGGCTTCTCACAGAGTCACGAAAGACTCTGAGTTGGAAGGGACCCACAAGTATCATCAAATCCAGCTCTTAAGGGAATGGCCTGTACTTCTCAAAGCTGGGGAGACCAGTTTGCTCCTTTGCTGAGACTCATTTCATGTCACAGGGTGACACAAGCCTGACAGAGTTAATGATTGGCAGAGCACTGGGTTTTGGCACCAAATTGCCATTCCTAAGCGGGTAGGAGCACTCAGGTCCAATGTTAGCAAATGGAATGTGTTGGAGGGTTAAGACCCCCATCCTTTGTATGTGGCTCTGCCTCTCTTAGTGCCTCTGAAATACATCTGAGCAACCACAGAAAGCACAGCCCTTGGAAAAAGCACACACTTCCATCACAAGATGTAGCCTACTCTAAAAAAGAGCCAGAAATTAGTGGGAAGTATGTTTTACATTCTAAATATAGCTTGTGCTGCTTTGTCACAGCAGAAAGCAGCTTCGCAGTAGCTGGTTTTGAAGCACAATTAACTAATTGTTATTGAACTAATCAGCATCACTCTCGCAGCATTCCTGATGGCCCAAACGTTCTGCCACGCAGGGGAAGCTCCTTTCCCTACTCCCACTGCTCTTTCACAGCCACTGTAAGAAAATGACCAATAACAATTAAAATTTTTTCTCTCATTCCACTTTCCCTTCATGCAAGGACTGACTGCAAACACCTGCAGATCCACTGTTTTGGTCGTTCCTGGAGGTACCATCCTTGCATTCCTTCTCGAAGCCTGTACCGCAGGAAAACCCCTTTTGTTCTGCTTCACCCGTTCTGCAGATCACTCTGTTTTATCTTGTGACCTTCGGTTTGTTGTGTTGTGTTTGGCTTAAGAATCCACTTAACTGTTCCTTATCTGTGCTGTAACTTGAGGGCAGTGGGCGCAGCTGAAGAAGAAACAATTCTGTTCTCTAAGTCACTGCAGGGATGAAACTTCAATACAGAAAGGATGGTTTCGGTTAGGCATCAAAAAATAATAATACAAGGCTTTTTATGAGTCATTGTTACGTATATCTCCCTATTTTATTTTTTTCTTTTTAAATAGGGATATTATACATATCCTTATTTCAAGAGTTATTAAAATAGAGAGGTGCTGGCAGAGTTCCTGTGGGAATGGCAGTGCAATCTGGAAAGTCAGTGATGGAAATTACATGAACATCTGACCAGCAAGCTGATCCTGGTGTGACCCAGGAGAAGGATGTCTGAGCCCTCTCCAAACCCTTTCGAGTTCTATTTTCCATGACTGTGTGTGCCAGGAATCAGTGTGCAAACTTTGGAGGTGCTGGTGTTCAAGATTTAACCACCAACATATCCTCCACTGAATATTGCTGTGCCTTCTCCTGTGTTGTTACTCACTGGGCAGATAAAATTACAGCTGCAAACACCCCTCCGTTGTAATGTGGAGACAGATCAGAGGACTTTGGAGCCTGAAGCTGTCTCTTTGTTCTGTGTTTGTGCAACACATTGTGTGCAATGAGATTCTGGCCTCTAGGAGCTAACACCAAAATGCAAATGTATCGATTACCAGGGAATAAAGGCAGGCATGTTCACCAAGGCATGCTTTGATGAACTGGGGGGAAAGGCTTGCTAGATAGAAAAGGATCAGAGGTCTTTACGAAGCACAAATTTGCTTGGGATTGTTTGAGATCAAGCCGATGCACAGAAAAATCTTCAGTCTGTTTCGCTGCATTTTGCTCCTCATTTTTGGCCTGCATGTTTATTTAAATGGCATGTGAGTATCAGGGTATCTTGTTCTAGACTTGTCTGTGGATTTCCTGGCATTATGCTGGCATCACAGAAAGAATTAGGAAATCAGTAGACAAGAAATCCTGTGCTACCCAGGAACTGGATGTAAGAGCAGCAAGGAGTGCTTCATAAAACTAGTTATTAGGTTTACCCAGTGAATCACCAGGATTTGTAGCCTCCCTGTGCCACAGAGCATCGTGGTGACTGTCTCTGAGAAAACGAACAGTAGTTTCATATTGGTGCAAAGCTCTTGGTGCCACACAGCCCAGAGAGCAAATATCCCAAGTGAGGAAAACTGAGGTGAACCTCCTGCAGTGCACGGAGCTCTCGAGTGGGAAAACCACCAGGGATTTAATAGACCTTCTCTTTAAAGTTTATAAGCATTTGCAAGCTCAAATTGCCTGCAGTGTGAGCAAAGGCTGCTCTGTACAGCAGCAAAATAAGGGCAGTGCTATGTTTAAATGTGGATTTAGATGTGTAACTTTATTTATGGGCTCATTTTGACACCCTCACCACGTTTCTAGGTGGATGTCTTTAGGTGATCCTGGCAACATCAGCCTAGCACAGGTTTGTTATTATTTTTTACTAATTACTATACAGCCTGCTCAGAAGGAGTTTCAAGGCGAGAATCTCAAAGGTAAATTGAAATCGGATAAGAAAAGAGATGTTTACAAATATCTTCATGAGATTCTAAGGCAGGATAAATGCACAAAATCAGACTTCATGAATACACAGATATATTTTTCAGGGAAAGTGAAATACTTTCCACCTGCCAAGAGCCGGGTTTGGACCCTCAGGGGTCTGTGTTGTTCCTGCTGTAGTTGATAATGTCACTAACACCTACAACAGTGTGAAGAATGCAGCTTTAACCTTGCTTTTTATGTATTCGAGATTTCAACGGCTATGAAAAATTCCAAGCTCAGTAATCTTGAACTGCATTCCTAGAAGGTAAAAGCCTTTTGAATTCACCTTTAAAGTGCACTTGTTATTGGCACAGGCTGTCCATATATTCAGGGAATGGTTTGGGGTTGCAAACAGGTAGAGTCTTTAGGGATGTGTTTTCTTCTTTTTGAAGTACATTTCACCCTAAATGGAACGTGCTGTCTGCGCAGAGCCACATCAAGCATCAGCAGCACTTTTCTGCTGTCCCTTGCTGTCAACAAGAAATCTGTGCTTGGAAGACGAGGGACACGTCAGCCTTTGAAAGTCAAACAGAGGGACAGACTCACAGGGCACAAACCCAAACAATTTGCATCTCCTGGAGGCTCCAGGGTAGCAAAAAGAAATGTCTTTTTTCTACACTCTATTTTTTTTGTTCCTCCCATCAAATTTTCTGCTGCCATGCCAGAGCAAACTGCAGCTCCAGCAGCAGGAGTGTCAGTGCAGAGTTATCACTGGCAGTTTTTAACCACTCTGTTTCTCAGATGTGCTCCAGGAAGGGTTTGAGGGAAAGTAGTGTTTTTCTGGGTCTCACACGCCGTCTCTTCTGATGGTCCCATCTCAGAAGCAGCTTTTGTTCCAGTCTGGCACATGGCATCCAAGCAAAAATGCTCTTGTAGGTGCTGCTTCAGACCTGGGTGTTGAGAGCACTTTGAAGCTGTCAGCTCAGGATAGACAGTAGTGTCACTCCTTAGCAAGAAAATACGCTGCTAAAGTGATCCATTTTCTCCTGTGATTGTACATATTCCTGTTCCTTTGAGTGCGTCGTCATTGCAAATCTCTGAAATGCGTTTTCAGCTTTGCGCTCTGTGTTTGGTTTGGCCTCACACTGTGGTTTGTGCTGTGAAAGTCTCAAAATCTTGAGAGGTTTTGGTCCTTAACAGCACTCAGTTGCACTGAGGGCATCCAGCCATGCGGCTGCTGCTGCCTGTGCTCCTCTCTGAGCGCAGCAATTGCACAAGTGCACCCCTGTGAACGAGCTGGGCTTTACTGATGGTCACTGTCACCTCCTGTGTTCACCAGCCAGCCCTAAAAAGGAAACAAACAACCAAAAAATAATAAACAAATAGTTTGAACTGAGCCCTGGGATAAAGGCTATTTTCAATTTTACCTTTCACGTTTTAATTGTATGGCAATAATTTTGCGATAGAGTTGCCTATGGCAAACATGCAAAAGACATTAACTTTATTTATGTTTTGGATTATTAATGTGGCTGTTAAAATTCCTCCAGTTAGTTTTGATTGAATTGTTTTTTTGTGCGATTCTGTCGTTTAATGGAGCGGTAAATAAGAATTTCTGATAATGAGCCCAAGCATCTGTCACAACAACCTGGCGCTGGTTATTAACATTTCCATTAACGGCAGGGTGGGCAGTGATAATACGGAAACCACACAGTTAGAACAAAATAAATAGTTGGTGTCAGGCTGAGTGGGTGTTAATTACTTTTTTATTTTATAACTCTGGGGGGAGGGAGTATTGGTGGGAAAGTGTGACTTATGAAGGTCATTCTCACTTAAGAAAGAAGTCTCCAGAGGAACAGCGAACCAGGGCTATCCAGCTCAGGTGGTGAATATTTTATCACTTCTATTTATGGCCCATAGAGGGGCAGAGAGAAGAAGAGACAACTCTCTCAGGTGGTCGGGCTGAAGGCTACGCCACCATGAACACGGGGAAAGCAGGAGTGTGCCCTTTGCCCTGCCTTTCTCCCCTGACTTCTGGAGTTTGGACAGGACACGCTTCAGCACCTTTTCTGCGGACAGAACATGAGCTGTTTCGTTAAAACCTGCCAGAGGCAGAGACACCAGGTCAGGAAAACAGAGCATCCTCTCTAGCTGCTGGGGAAGAAAACCCACCTGCACCAAGTTGGATCCTGACAGAGGAAAGGATGGAGTGACCCAGGTGCATTCAAAGATTAGTTTTCTAGCACAGCACAATGCAAAGAAGAAATGCCATCAGGTGCCAAAGAAAGCATGTGAAGGCATAATCAAAGTGGAGCTAACAAGCAGCAAACTGAAAGTCATTTTGTCATACATAAAATATTAGTAAGTTGATTAGTGTCTGACTGGGTTTGGAGGTAATTTTAGGTAGTGTTTTGGCCCTAAGTCTTGGAGCCCTGGGAGCAAGCTGTGGTAAGGGCTTGCTGCTGAGTGGGAGCCCAGGCTGATGGTGGTGGGGGCAGCCTTGCTCACAGTGACTTGCAGGAGCAGCTGACCAGGAGCACTGGCCACGGACGAAGGGGAGCCCCAGACAGTACCAGAGAACCCAGACAAAATTCTTCTTTCTCTTCCAAAGCTGCTGGCGGGACTGAGTTGATTCAGTGTCTAACCCAGCCTGCAAAGAGCAGAACACAACCACGTCCTGAGGCTCAGCTGCTCCTTGTTCCACATGTGCAGAGACATCCCAGTGATGCAGATACCCCAGGGCTGGCTCCATGTGCTGACTTGTAGCATAAACAGAGCCTGTCCTGGGACCTTCTGCAAATGGAAAACTGCAGCCTGGATATGAACTAGTTCTGTTTGTCACTATTAATTCTTCTGCCCTCCTTTCTCTCTAGCACCTGCACTGGCCCCCCAGAACATCCAAGTGAACTCCCTTTCTGCAAGCCAGCTGGAGCTCACCTGGGACCCCCCTCCCGCCGACAGCCAGAATGGGAACATCCAAGGCTACAAGGCAATCCTCCTATTTCTACTGTTTTCATTTATCTTACTTGGCATTGCTATTTACTTGTGAGATAGCTCTACAAACTGCAGTTGCCCTCGCCACATAAAGCAAATTAAAACAGCATTCAGACTGCAGTACAGAAACAGCACTAAGTCCCAAAACCAAAAGAAAGAGAATGAGGTTGGGAGAGGGGGAGGAGAGAAAAGGGAAAGTATGCTGTTATTTGTGGAAAAACAGAGAATGGGGAAACAAGGCATGCAGATAAGGAGGCAGCTCCACTTATGCAGGCAACATATCTGCTCCTAAAAGCAACGCAGACACATAAGAGCTGGGAGCAAGAAATGTATTGAGGAAAATTAACTGAGCTTTCCAGCTATCAAATGTTACAAGCCTTTAGGAAGAGCAAAACTTTCTCCCAGCTAGAAGCCTGAGCCAGGTCAGATTTGGGAAGAATTACTTCATTTCCTTCACTTTAACAAAATTAATTTGGAGTATTAATTGTATTTGGTTCATAGGAGCTGAGCACATTGCAGAGGCACGTTGCTCAGCATCTCCAGCATGAGAATGGACCCTCAGAGAGTGGAAATGGGCAAGTCTACAAACACTGGAACTTGGCTTGGGTTCAGTGTCTGGCTCTGCCTCTCTCCATGAATTTAGATCCATAAGTGAAGGAAAGCCAAGCCAATGTGAATAATCTGGCATCCCTTCTTGGCAGTAACAAGGATCCTTATATATCAATTCCTGTCCATTCCCTTTTGTACATATATAGATGGCTTTAGCAGCTTGGCTTGGAGAGCCAAGGTGGAGTCTTGCCTTGGCTTGTTTTCTCAACTCTCTGGCTTGCTTTGGCTTGTTGTAAGGCTCTTGCTGCCAGGCCTGTCCAATAAGTAGGGCTGGCACCGTTTTTCCTCTTGGAAGCAACTTCTCCAAGGCCTAATTTTACAGCATTGGGATAAAAATTATGTAAGGGGCAAATGGGGGAAAGCACTTCAAGGAACTTTAGGGAAAATCTTTATTGCTTTCCTCAGGAAAGGATTTGCCTGGCTGTTCTACGAACACCAGTGGTGTAACGGTTGTGTGTGTGCAGAGGTGACTTAAGGGCCATGGTATGAGGATGCCAGTGCTGACAGGCAGCTCACATTGCTGAGGGAATTTAAAACTGACCTGTCCTTACTGAACTCTGGCAGCTCGTATCTGCTGTCACTAGGCCATATTGTTCAGCCTGTGCTCTATTTTTGAGTGATGTACTCAGCTACGTGGTCACTGGACTCAGAGGAATTTGCAGAAAGAGAAGATTTGGCACATGCTGAAACCCTATAGTAGACCATTTAACAGAGGAGTCCGGAGTACCATCTTCCTGATCTTTTATAGCTGCAATGCCCGGATATTTTCTGAGTGTAGGATATGCTGGAACAGTTGACAGAACGAGAGGAAATGGCCTCAAGTTGTGCCAGGGGAGTTTTAGATTAGATAGTAGGAAAAGTTTCTTCACTAAAAGGGTTTTCAGACATTGGAACAGGCTGCTCTGGGAAGCAGTGGAGTCACCAACCCTTGAAGTGTTCTAAAGGCGTGTGGATGTGGCACCTGGGGACATGATTTAGTGGTGAACATAGTGCTGCTGGCTTAATGAGTGTACTCATGGTCTTGGAGGACTTTTCCACCCTTAATGCTTCTGTGGTTCTATCTTGCTGTCCCAACAGATTTATTACTGGGAGAGCGACACCCAGAATGACACAGAGAAAGTGAAGGTCCTTTTCCTCCCGGAAACAACCATCCGGCTCAAGAACCTGACCAGCCACACGCGGTACATGATCTGCATCTCCGCGTTCAACGCGGCCGGGGACGGCCCCAGGAGCAGCCCCTCGCAGGGCAGGACACACCAGGCGGGTACAGGAGCCTTGTCTTGTCTCACAGCACAGACTTGGGGGCGACCAGCGTGTACCTGAGCACTGGCTGAGGGATATGGGTGGATGCGGGAAGGTTTTAGTTTTGAGTGGGTCACTACCTTGTAATGGTCTCAGGGAGGAAAAAAGAAGTGGAGTGTGTGGGAGAGGGAGTGACAGAGCAGAAATGAGAATGGAGGGCATGGGGAGGGGGGGATAGAAGGACCACTTCACAAGTTTTTCGAATTCCTCCTTTTTTTCTCTTTTTTTTTAAGCTGGAGCAGCAGCCACCCAGTCACGCTGAGCAGTCCCTGTGCTGGACGTGCCGTGGTGGGAGCGCTCCAGCACAGGGTGAAGGAAATGCTCTTTGTGGTGGCTGGGCAGAGGATCCGTGAGCTCAAGCTGTATGCTCTCACAGAGAGCCTTTCCCCTCTGTGTCCTGTCTCCNTATCTGTGAGCTCAAGCTGTATGCTCTCACAGCACCCTTCTGAGAGCCTTTCCCCTCTGTGTCCTGTCTCCTTGTTTGCTTTTGAGGTTCAGTTTTGCAGCTGAGTGTATTTTTTAAGACAGGCTGGGTTTCTAACTGATTACAGGGCATTTGGAGACAATTGAGAAATCCCATTTTCAGCTTGTTTCCTTTAGATTTAGGCTGGGCAAATAAACCAATTTTTTCATAATATATATGTATATCAGCCTGACTACTGCTCCTGCAGTTCAATCTGTGTGTAATCCTTTTCAGCACCCAGTGCTCCCAGCTTCTTGGCCTTCTCTGAAATCACTTGCACTACACTCAATGTGTCTTGGGGCGAGCCGACAGCAGCAAATGGAGTCCTGCAGGGTTATCGAGTAGTCTATGAGCCTCTGGCTCCCGTCCAGGGTAAGAGAGACCTCTGATCATACATATTCATGGGGAAATAACAGAATAGTGCTGTAGTATCTTTCATCTCTGCCCAATTTCCCACTTGCTCTCTGCCGTTTTCCAAGAGAAGCCAGGTGGCAAAGGGTAAGTAAAACAATTCCACTTTTGCCAAAAGCATTCAGCAAGCCATAATATTGTGGAATATAGCTTTTGTCTGTCCTCTCTCATTTTCTTGCACAAACTGTAGTCTGTGTGATTTGAGAAGTCATTTTATGGCCGTCGTTACCTGGTGTGGGTGAAGAGGAAGCTCAGCCTGAGAGTCCGTGATTGTCTCCCCGCGTCGCGCTTTGAAATTGCTGAGTAGGCTCCATCCCAGAATAGTCGTCAGACACGTTTGTGTTGCTTATCACATCATGTGTCAGTTCTGTTATCACAGAGATTGCCTGGGCATCAACTGTGCAAGTCATCACTGGTCCCACTGCTGTGTGACAGGGGAAGGCGGCTGCCGTGGAGATGCACTTGTGCCTCTTTACGCAGAGTTCTCAAGCAGCATTTTTAACTCAACACGAGATTTAAGTTAGACCACAACAATGTGCTGACCCGCCAATGTTTCTTTAGTTTGCCAGAACAGCAACACAGAAGGATTTGGCAGTTTCTCAGAAAACAAATGTA
The DNA here is from genome assembly GCA_013390025.1 of Pitta sordida. Taxonomy (NCBI): domain Eukaryota; kingdom Metazoa; phylum Chordata; class Aves; order Passeriformes; family Pittidae; genus Pitta; species Pitta sordida. Next base: position 367,708 of record WEKX01017334.1, read on the forward strand.
AATTAATTCCAAAGGTGAATTAGAAAAGATGACAAAGTTTGTGGATGGTCTTATTAATATTTTTTTATTCCTGGCAGATTGCCAATAGTTCAATAGGATGTCCAGCTTTGGCAGGGTGACAGCAGGGAGAGTAATTTCAGCCATTGTCAATCCATTTTAAACTCTTTTCCAAAGAAATAAGGACATCAATCACTCATATTTGCTTCCTCTGTAAGGAATTATGATCTGTGTTGTCTGAATATCCATGTCTCATGCACAGAGAAAGTTATGTTGAGGCTTAAAAACACAAGAATAAAAGCACTGTCAGCCTTTATGGTTGGCAGGTCTGAGCACAAAGAGCTAATGCAAAAAGCATTTCTAATTCTGAGCAAGAAATATGCACAGGGTATGGAGGAGGTTCAGGCTGTTTGGGCATTTCCTGCCTTTTATTCATTCCTACACAGTGTTTAAGAATACATTTCTTCCCCTGAAAATATGGAAGTGTCAGATCATGTTTTCTCTTCATGCATTTGACTTAACATCCTCAGAATCTTTGTTTTCTTCTTATCCCCACCTCTACCTGTGCTGCCTCTGACTCCAGCTTGTCTCTCCTTTCCTTGTAGAAGATTTCTGATGTGAGCAGGGAGGTTATGGAGGGCTCTTCCTCAGATCTGTAATTTTTGCCAAAATTTATTTTCCAGTCTCTACCCATTTGCTCTTGTGCCAACATTTTTCTTTCAGCAAACATATTTGTTCTCCTGCCATGGCAAGGAATCCCTCCCTCGATGCCATCATTTTCCTCTGATATAAAAGTCATACTCCTTTATTTAGAGAGCAAGGTAGGGCCAGGTTTGAACATGGAGCAGGTGATGGTCCTCAATACAGCACAAGGTTTGTGGGGCCAGAACTGATGGATCATCCCAGTCTCATATCCCACATTCCTCCATAGCAGCACTATAATGCAACAACATGGATGGACCAGACCCTGGGGAGGTTTTTTTCCTGCCTCTTTCGACTTTCCACCATTCATGATTTTTGACTGAGCATCCTTGTCCTGGTGACTCCTCCTGCCATCCCATTCCCATCACTTACCTGCCCGTTTTTCCAGGCTTTCCAACAGCGATCTGTTCTTTAGCAGGATCTTTTTCCTGTTTGACCTTTTATTCTTTAAGCCTTACACTGTTATGTTTTACACAATAATAGACAACAAAGTTGCCCTGGAGCCTTTTTTAACATTTTTATTCTTTAGAACATAGCTTCAAAACGACAAATGCCTCCTGATTTGTCTCAGAGAAATGAAATAGTTCACCTATGGATGGAGGGAGCATTTTACTGCTTCCTTGTTAGCCAAGGAAAGATGCCCTGAGTTATAAATTGTATCTGGGCAAAAACTTTGAACAGAAATCACTTGGACATTATTCTTGTATTGACTGAGAAAAATGGAAATCATCATCTTGATTTGCATAAAATAAGCATCTGGATTGAGAAACATCTTCCTTCTGTGTTTATATGAAAAGATAAACTACCAAGCAGCCATTTCTAGTGGGAAAAAACCTCCCCCTTTCTATCTTCTTGGTTTGAAAAATGCCAAAAGGACTCTCTAAATTTGAATTTTCTGTGCTGCAAAATACTTTATAACTCAAATTCTTTCCATTACCTTACTTTTAGGCAATTTCAGTGAATACTAAAGTGCTCATTGCCCCTCTGCCCATTGAAAACCTAAAGGTGAAACTGGATATGAACCTTGACAAAGGAAATAGCTCTGATCTTAATTCATCCCTGTAAGAAAAATTCTGAGAGAGAGGGAAGAGTGGAACACAAGCTTAATCTCACAGTGCTTTGATTGCATCTCTATTGCCATGGAGCCCCAAGGTCCCTGTGAGGTGCACATCCCTCATTCCACATCCACGTGGTGAGGGTGGACATGGCAGGATGAGGTCAATGGAACTGACCTGGCCCTTGTTTCCTCCCCGTGGCAGTTGCAGGTCATTTAGTGAAGCAGCAGTGGAGAAATGCTTGCATAGAAAGCACTCTGCAACGTGCACTCCTCTTTGTTTACCTCCCTCTTTCTTCCCAGAGTAATTAGTGAAGTTACATGTAGTCTCTTGGTAATTTCCCAGTTGTGTTGTAAGGTTTTTTCCTTGTCAGTACCCACTTATCAAGCTTAAACTCTAATTATACTTATCAGTGCTGAAAATTGGCTATTATCACTCCTTAAACTCCTGCTAATTGTAAGAAATACTTTCTTAGCAAACTGTTAGATAATTTTACTTACCATCTAGATGTTATAAGCTCCACTTGATTTCTGTTTTGGCATTGCAACCTTCTCTTTACTTTGCTATCTGCGTGGCTGTTCCAGGGGTGAGCAAGGTGGTGACCGTGGACATTAAAGGCAACTGGCAGCGTTGGTTGAAGGTCCGTGACCTCACCAAGGGCGTGACTTATTTATTCCGAGTTCAAGCCCGAACCATCGCCTATGGACCTGAACTGCAAGCCAACATCACAGCTGGGCCAGCAGAAGGTAAGTGGAACCATAAAGGCAAGTCACAAACCTGATGAGTTATACCAACACAAGCCACCAGCAGGGAATAGCGCCCTCAGAACTCCACAGGAATTTCCCAGTGAAGGAGAAGATGAGTCATAGGAGCTCAGGACGTGATTCAGTGGGTTTCACAACTGCCCGTGAAAAACATGTTTCCTTTTTTCCTGAAAGCAAGAAGACTGATGTGAATAAACAAAACAGTCTAAATAAATCATAAGGCAAAGGGGCTGGCCAGGGATTTCAGAGCTGCAGCCTGACAGCACGGTACATAATTCTGACTGTACTGCTCTGTCATGGGAGTCAGAACTGGAATAATTCCTGAAACCAGCAGAGGTTCCTGGATGTAAAACCAGAAAGAATTTACAATTACTCTCTCCTGACACGTTAGCTTATGCAGAAGGAGAGATCTGTGGATTTCTTGATGTGTCAAGAGTAGTTACAGACTGTGCAGCAGCACTGCCTGCTTGGGTCAGTGTCTGTAAAAGAGCTGGGTTCCTTATTTGATCAGTGGTTTTGATAAACAGATCATCTAACAAGGTAAATGCCCTCCAATGGTACCAGCCTGTCAGGTGAGTCACAGAACATCAGTACAGTGCTCACACATTTTTGGTTCTTTTCCACTTCCATGAGCTAACTCTGATGTCCCAGCACTGACAGTAGAGCTCCAGAATCCTCTCAAAGTGGCCATGGCACCTTCCCAGGCCACTGGGCAGTGGCTGTCCCCACTACCTTCTCCCTGAAACTCTGGGCTTCACCTCTTAAGTCAGAAATAGTGGTGGCAATGTGCAAACCTTGTAATGCTAATGGGTAAAATGAGGGCGCTTTTTCCTCTTGCCTTCTTCACACAGATAACTTACTCTTGGAGCTGCCCTGTGTAGGGCCAGGAGTTGGACTGTCATGATCCTTGTGGGTCCCTTCCAACTCAGGACATTTATTACATGATTCTATGAGCTGTAAACCCCAGCCATTGATATGTAACTGCTGGTACTAGAACTAGTAAAAATCAGGTCAGTAACCCACTGAGCTGGTTTATGTTGGAAATTTGTTGACCAACACTGCTAGATAATTTTTTTCCCCCAAAATCAGTAGAAGAAATTCATGCTGCAGTCTGTCTCTGATGCTATTTGCTACCCCCATTTGCTATTTTCTTTTCATCCTTCAGGGTCTCCCGGCTCCCCTCAGGAAATTCTGGTGACAAAATCTGCTTCTGGGCTGACACTGCAATGGACTGAGGGAGACGCAGGAGAAAAACCCACAACTGGCTACATTATAGAGGCACGACCCTCAGGTAAGCCCTGGAAAACACAGAGAGCTTGTGTCATGGGTTTCCTTCCTTCAGCCTAGGCTGGAAGCCATCCACAGTGGAGAGGTTGTTTGTCATCCTAGTCAGGTAATGGGATTTTCTGAGAAAACATGTCTCCAGTCATTATTAAGCTGTTACTGGTTATTATGTGGTTTAGCATATTTTCTCCTCTTTAGGAGTAGTCACAGAAAATTACCCCAACTGCTCTGGCTTTCATTGTGCTACATCACTGGAAAATCATCCAACAGATGAACTAATATAGTTAATAATTAAAACTCATTTAAATGCTTACAGCGTCTTTCATGCACAAGGACTAATAAGTATTTGCAAGCTGTATTTTGAGGACCACAGATAGAAATCTGTCCTCTTCTGCAGCAGAGCACAGCAGCTAATTACTGTTTTACTGTTAATAATAGGGCCAGGACTTCAGCACCATGAACCCATTGCTCTCCCCATTTGTTCTGCAGGGAGGGCATTGAGTCCCCCCATCACCAGAGTTTTTCTTGATGCTTTCCCAGAGCTCTTTTGCTTCTGGGATTTGCATCTTACTGAAGCTGTTCTTTGCTTTTTCTGGAATATTTCCCCACTCGGACAAGGTAATTTTAAAAGTCAGCGTGTGCTCCAGCCTGTTCACAGCCGCTCCCAGCTTGGTACCCCTCGCAAATTCAATAAGCACACACGTTCTGGTAACGGAATCATTAAGAAAAGCCAGTGAATGCTGCCAGACCCCTGTGTAATCTCACTTGATAACTTCCCTCCGCTCTGACAGTGAATGCTGATAACTGTTCTCTGGGTACAGTTTTCCAGCTGGTGATACATCTACCAGATACTTGTTTCACGTGGGCCATGTTTGAATGTCACCAAGTCAAAAGCTTTGCTGAAGTCAGGATAGATGATGTCTGCTCTTTCTCCTCTATTGACAAGGTCTGCTACTCTGTCACAGAAGGAAATTAGACATGATTTATACTTGACATATCCATGTTGGATGCTTGTTCTTTCTTTTTTTACTTCTAGGTGCTTGCACACTGCTTGATTATATATTGATTAAATGAATGCTTATCTGTTTGATTGTATAAAGGATCCTGCTTCTTGTTTGTATATTGAGTGTAAGGTTGCATTTAAAGCCAATGATTCTAATTCCATTTAAGCAGATCAGTAACAAGATTATTGCCTGCATTTCTGAGGTCATCACTAAAGATGCAGATTTCCATACCTGCATCTAATAGAATTTGTAGTGAGGCTCGGCTCTGACCCTAAAATTTCTTTCTTATTTCTGTCATTTAACTTGATAATTGTTTTCAAAACAAAAGCAAGGGAAATGTGTACCTTCTCAAAGCAAAGTTTCCCAGAGTGATCATGTTTTCTTGCAGTTAGAGGCATGACATTGCTGTGCTTTTATTTCACTTACATCAGCTCTTTGATTTCTGTCCTTTTTTCTTCATGGATAGAAAATACTTTCTTATTTGAACAGCAGTGTTTAGGTAGCAACTTAAACCAAACCTGTTCATTGAAGTTCACTTGCCCGCTTATATTTCCCTCAAACAGATTTTTGTGAGTAAGAGTATTTGGGGGGGAAAACCTGCAGCCCATGTACAGCTTGTCTGCGAGCTTGGAAATTCAAGTCATGTGAAGGGTGACATTGCAAACTCACCTGTTTGTCTCACTCTTGCATGTGAACAAACATTTCACAGCTCACAGCTAAGGATGTAGGATTTCTGGCCCACTCTTTTTGAGTAGGAATAAAATAGTCCCTCCAAGGCAGGTCTGAGCTGCATTAACCCTGGGTCACTTCTGCTGGCCCCACTCCACTGATCCTGGAAACGCACAGAAGAGGTCTTATTCTCCTGCTCTTGCAACCTGACTGTTGAGGCATTTAATTCCTCTTCAGATTATTTTAATCCTATTCATGCTGCTGTAGCAAATGAACTAAGCATTTGTATGCTGGATTCTCATCCTTCGTTCTGGTGCAGCTGTAGGAAGCATGAAATGTGATCCAGGAGAGGAGACAGACTAATTGGAAGATTTGCTTATTCTACCCAAGCATTGGCTTCCTCTCTGTGCTGCTTTTCTTCCTCTTCTCTGCACAGAAGACTTTGAAATCTGAATTACGAGCTTAACAAAAGCAGGGAACTAATTCCTCCTGTCAGGGCTGGTCGTTCAGAGGAGCTCCTGTTTTAATATTATTCTAATAATTTGCTTTTTTACGTTGATTTATATGGGTAGTAGAGCATAGATTGGAGCAACGTTTGTTTTTAAGGACTTGTTGTCCAAGAGAAGAGCAGTTGACTTGTGTCCTCCACATAAAATCAAGGAAGTAAAATAAATTCATCCTTCTGAGGTCAAAAAAGGGGCGTTGAGCCGACAGATGAAAAGCTTTAGCTTGTTGCCAATATTTAAATGCAATACCACTACCTTAGTGTTTCACATCTCAAGTGTCATCTATTATAGGCCTCATTACCCCAAACGTTAAATGCTGTATCATCTCATTTTCCCTGCTGTAGTTCCTTGCCAAGACTCTTCCATCAGTGTAGGAGGGTGGCTTTCTGTCACAAATGGCAAACCCTCCTCCCTTTTGTCACTTCCCTTCAAGTTTTTCAGAGCCCTGCTGTGTCTCCCAGGGCTCTGCTGCCCTGCTGGGTTTAGCTGTGGTGGCAGCAGGCAGCTGAGACTGCTCATTTGATTTCCCTGTTTCTCCTCTGGGTTTATGGAAGGTGACCAGGCTCACTACCTCCTCTGCATTTTGAGTATACTCAGACACAGGGATGAAGCAGGCAAACCAATATTTTTTCCAGAGTGATCTGTGCTAAAGGACGACATTACAGAAACAGAAGAGTTTTTCTCTTCCTTCAACTTCTCTGCCCCTGGAGAACTGGATTCCAGTTTAGCTCCATGTGCATTACAAGAAATGCAATTAAGCAGCCGCTGCCTCTGCCATCGTAAGCGCTCCCTAGACATCAACTAGGCTGGCTGAGGAATGGGTAATAGATCATGTCCTCAGCTTTTACACACAGAGGAAAAGACAGAAATGCCACCATGATGTTAAGGTTCCTGGGAAAGCTGTTTTCACCTCTCTTTTCCCAACCCTAGGTGACATCCAAAGGCTCCTCCCGCTGTACTGTGCTCTAATGGTGGGCATGTGGTCTGTACAGTACCCAGGACTCTCACACTGACTTCCCTTTCCAAATATCTCCCGTCTACAAAGGAGATGTTTCTGTGTCATGCCCTAAGGATCCACAGTTATACATATCCGGGAGTGCACCTGGATATGTGGCTGCTCCATGAGACCTTCAGCCATCTTCAGCTGCAGGGCAGCTGTGGAGGTGTTCAGTCAATCTGCTATATAGAATAATAGAATCATTTAGATTGGAAAGGACCTTTAAGATCATCAAGTCCATCCATAAACCTAACACCGCCAAGTCTACTACTGAACCACATCCCTAAGTACCCCATTGTCATGGCTTGTGTCTAGGCAGCCTGTGCCAGGGTCTCACCACCCTCACAGGGAAGAATTTCCACCTAACATCCAATCTAACCCTGCCCTCTGCCATTCCCCCTTGTCCTGTCACTCCATGCCCTTGTAAAAAGTCCCCCTCCAGCTTCCAAGATGATGAGCTCCATGAAAGCAACAGACATTTTGAAGAAGAACACATCTACATGGAGTAAGGATTGTCAGTCTCATAAATGCTGGGTTTTGCTTCCCACTCCCTGAGGGCAGATCTCACTTCAGTTTCCTCTCTGGTGTCTTGAGTAGTGTTTTTCTGTTTTCTTCCTTTTCTATTTATTTTTAACCAAATAGGGGGGCGCAGTGTCAAACATGGACACAAACCAGCAGAAGTCAGTAAATTCAAAGTGAAGGGTGCAGCTGCATCGCCGGCATCTGCCATGGGGCCTTTTTCGCTTCTGCTGGCGAGCGACATGTCGGGGCTGACAGTTTGTCAGCCTTCACTTCCCATTCTTGTCCTTCCACTACTTTGCATGATAATCCAGCCCTTTGCCTCTGACAAACACATCCACCTTTTAATTGTGTCCTCTGTAGGAGGAACACCGCTGGCCTTAAGCTGGGCCTTAACTCTCAGCAGCTTCTCCCCTCATAAACCTCCTAATGTGTAATTAGGAGGGAGCTTTATGGCCGGGCTCTCCTCGAAGGCCGAGGAGAGGGGAAGGCTGGTGTTTAAGACCCAAATGACTGACAGTTCTCCATCTCCCCCGCTGCAGCTCGGCAGTGGGTTGTTAGTGGCTTGAGTTAGCGGAGCTGGGAGCCCTCGTCACTGACTGACAGTTTTATTTAGTCTGGAAACCCTGATTAATGGCCTGTGAGTTGGGCTGGCCCGCGGGGGCCGTGGATGGCTGCGGTCGGCAGCTCCGACATGGGATGGTCGGCACTCGGCCAGGAGGGCTGGACATGGTGTTAATTCAGAGGTTGTTTCACCTTTCCCTGTCATTCAGATCTTCTCCCCCTCCCTGTGTCTCACACCCAGGTGGGATGGCAGCATCAAAGCTGGAAGGTGAAGATCAAATCTTCCACCAGCAGGAATAAGGATGGGCCAGGGGCTGGTGAAGCCTTGATAGAAACAAGAAGCAAAGAGAAAATTATCTCTTTGGAGGAGCCCTCCCTTTTCCATCAGACATCTAGGCTTTGTCAAAGAGGCTGAGTGCCCAGTGAAAGGTGATGGGAAATGAAGACAGGGATGGATGTTACTGAAGGAAAAGCAAGGGCGGCCTCCCTTGGGCTGTTGCCTGGGACTGGCTGAGCCCTGCAACATTTTGCATGAGTCTGGTGTTGCAAACTTTATTTTCTCAGCAGTTTTTATGAGTTAATACCCAATTGATGCCCCAGCCATGGTATGTGCATCTTTCTCTCTAAACTGAGTGGAAAATGCTCTGTGTGGTGCACTAATGATTTTCTACTGAACTAAAAGGCCAGTCTTTGCTATCACAGGTGACCTTCTAATGAATTCTCTTTCAGCCGAACTTCTAACATTTAGAGCACACCTAGTTTTGAGGCATAGGGGAAGAGATGCAGCAGATGCATTCAGTGTTGTTCAATATTTAATCTCAAAGTTCACCACTGGAATAAAGTGGTTTTTTAGTTCAGCTATATCTGACTGTGATCACTGTCTACAAAGGGAGGTCTGAATGTTCCAGATAGAGGTAAGATAAATTAATTGAGGCTCTGAAGTTAAACATCTTACCAGCCAGGGCTTAGGAAGCCACAGACTATTCTGTGCATAACATTGGCCTGAGGTCAGCAGTGGGAAAGATGTAGGACATCCCTCTTCCCAGGCTGCCAGCATGCAGACTTCTGACCACTGTAGCTGCATCAGCACCTCTGGTCCCCAAGGATAACAAGCTGGGTCTCATTTAGAATCATTAAGTTTAAAAAAGACCTTCAAGATGATCAAGTCCAGCCATTAACTCAAACTCAGCACTGCTAGTCCTACCCTAGGGTGGTGGGGGAAGTTTGAACAGAGTTTCTTCCAATGAATGATAGGGAGGTGGACCAGAGAATCCATGGCCACCAGCTGGAGCATCTCTGAGTCCCTGTGAGACAAAAGTCCCTCTGAAGAAACACCCACCAGCATCAGCAGCCCCACACCATCACCAAGGGGACAGAGAGGTGGAAATGCAACCCTGACTTCTCACGGGTTGTTTTCCCAACTTTCTGCAAGCTTCACATAGTGGTTAAATTTACAGGTCTTGGTCTGTTGGGTTTTCTGCACTGTGCACCCTGATAGGTTTGAGAAAATGTGTGAGAGGGTGCATGTCTGAGCAGTTGTGTTTGTTGTAATGAGTGCTGAACATTCATTTTTATTGTTGCCTTTTCTTCCGCCATTTAAGTGGCTTTCAATGCAAACAAATTGCTTTTCAGACAATTCACAATGGGCACAAATTCTCTTATTGCTGTTTACAAATGTGTTTATGAAAGCTTAGGCAATTCTAGCAATTATGGCAATATTTTATAGTCATGAGATGCATCTCCCTAGTATCGGTGGTTGCAACAATCCAACTTGGAAAATGCCTCCCTCACTCCACCCTCTTCAGAGAAACTAAATCCCAAACTCCCTTTTTATTACATTGTAACTTTACATGGTAGAAATAATCTCAGCTTCTATTGCCCTGTAAAAGGGAAGTCAATATTTTATCTCTTGTTTTATAGCCATTGTAATACCCAGCTAATACATAACAATGGTACATTATGATAACTTCATTATAGTCTGATCATGCTGGTGAATAATGTATTGGTCTGAATTTTAAGCATGGCAGGAAAATTACCTATTTTTATTGTTCTTTGGTATTTCTCGAATGCAGCTGGAACAATAACACTTCAGCCTGCTTTTTTGCTTCCACTGAGGCTGCCAATCCTCATGACCAGAAAAGATGTAGTTTGAGGGTTTTTCATTGTGTGTGTCTCTAGATGTGCAGCACGGTGCAAATTACTGAGCCAATATTTACTGATGCCAAAGTTAAAACATTCACATGGAAATGCACCTGCAGTGTTAATCAATCCATCTTTGCTGCTATTCCCTGTTGCACAGGAGTAGGCCAAGGTCCAGATTTTGCTGTTACACCAGCACAGTTCAGGAATTGCTGCCGTGACTCCATTTAGTTTACACTCAGGTAAAGGCAAAGCAAATGAGCACAGATTCCTGCCTTACACTGCAGCAGTGGAACAAGTCACTGAGGATAGTGCTGCTGGCTCCTGCTTTATTGTTACCTTGATAACACCTCGAGCTGCAGAAGTCCTGCTGCTGCTTGAATCTCGCAGCGCAGAGGACTGTCTTTCAAAGCAAGCAGCTCCTGCGCTGGAGTCGTGTCTATGCAGAGGTTATCATCCTACTCCCATTGCTGAGGGACATGCAGAGAAAAACAGACATTGCTGGAACAGCTTTGATAACTGGAAGTGAAATCCCAAAGGGATTCTTGTGAGGTCAGGTCTGTAAGAGCTGCACTGGCACAGGCGAGCGGAGAGTTTGGCCTCACGCGTAGACAGTGACTCTATTTTCTCAGCAGAAGTGCCGGGCACTGGAAGGTAATTTGGTTAGATTAATGTTTGATTCCTGCCCTCAAAATTATTGAGTGACATTTTTAATTATAGTTGGTTTTGTTCTGACTGGTAGCAGCATCCATCTTGCTGAAAGTTCATTCCATTGTAGTCAAGTACGAGTATAAGGTTACGGGTCTGGATCAGGGACAGGCTGTTGAGAACCAAGATTACCCCACTGAAACGCTCCCATCAGAATGGCACTGTGCTTCTAACAACTTTGAGAGGTTTATAGTGCAAATTAAAACTCACTCCTGTTAGAAAATGCACGGCACAGAGTGCAGCACTGGCTGGCTCACTCTGCGATCTGTGCCATGCAAGGGACGTAACACTGTTAATATCCTGGAGCAAGCAGCACTCCAGTGACACCAGTGCCCCAGGCACCAGTTCACAGAAAACTTCCCAAAACTTACACCACTGAAAGCCTTGCTTAAGCCCTTCGATAGCTAAGCCATTCTTGCAATGTAAAAAGTAGCAAAACCTTTGTGATTAGGACTCGTTAATGTAGCAGTTGCTCTGGGTTTACCTGCTCTGTCAAGTGCCAGGTGTGCTGCTGGGTGACCTTCCCTGAGCAAGGGGGGCCCAGATGGCCGGGCAGCTGCTCCAGCCAGCTCAAGTCACTGTGGGTGCTGCTGCTGAGTTTAGAGGAGAACTTCCATCTGGGCTGCGATAAGACCCCATCATGAATAAATGTGTTTACAGATGGGGCCTTGCAGGGCATTCTGACATTCGTGTGTATCACGGAGCAGCCTTCAGGTGAGCACCTCCACTGCCTGCACTTCCAACAAGCACAGTTCATGACAATGTCTGTCAGTGAGCAGGAGCAAGTGCCAGGTCACCCAGTTCATAATCAATGCCATTTCTCTCCTTGCTGCTTTCCTAGATGAAGGACTCTGGGACATGTTTGTGAAGGACATCCCTCGCAGTGCTACCTCCTACACAGTTGGCCTGGACAAACTCAAACAGGGGGTCACCTATGAATTTCGGGTGGTGGCTGTCAATGAATTTGGCTATGGAGAGCCAAGTGTTCCGTCTGTGGCAGTATCAGGTAATCATGGATTTTTTAAAAATACCTTCTTCAATGAAATTTCTTGCAGTCGGGAGAGAGGAGGGGAAAAAAGAAACCCAGATTCTTTAGTTGCAACAAATAATCATGGGCAGCTTGTTTTCACTTGTTTCAGGATAAAACTGGAGTAATTTACTGGTGAATCAAGGTCTGTAATTACAATATACTTTACTCTCAAGAGGAAAAATGCGTATGTGCCATTTTTAAACTTGACAGAGAAACTACTCAGAGTGTTTATCTGTAAGATCTCTTGTCCTAAGACTAATTTACACAGTTTACAACTTGTTTGCTTTTTGCCCAGTTTATGTTATTTGCTCTACTTTCCTCTTCCTCCCCCCCCCCTCGCCCCAGGATTCTGTGGCAAACATTTTCTGTGTAATTTTCTCAAAAATATAAATGAGTAGTTTCACAAAATTATTCCTGATAATCCTCTTGCTGGCAGTTCCAGTCCGGTGTGTTGCCTCCAGTGCCCCTTCATCCGAACAGCTCACTGATGATGCCCTGTTCTTCCCACTCTCCCTGCTCTCCTGTGCTTATTCCCAGTAAACAGAGCTATGGCCTAAACAAGCTTCCAAAATCCCTGTGAGCAGCCAGAACTCTGCTTTTCTGAAGGAACTTCAATACCTTGGAAAGCAACCTTGCTGGGGCTGGGCAGCCAGAGTTCAGTGGCCTGTGGTGAGGTGGGAGACCTTGCCCTCGGGAAGGCTTTGCTGGGTCTCCTCTCACCCTCCCAGCTGTACTCCAGGTTGCTTTTGAGCAGCAGGTTTCATCTTTCTGGGTCAGCAAAGACAAGGGGAATAAAAGAACCTGATAAAGCGCCTTTGTGATTCAAAATTCTGGATAGTCCTGAGAAAACCTGGCAATGCTCCAGTATCTGGAGTGGCTTTTATCTCTTTGCTGCTCCAGTGAAAAGCATAAACACCATTCAACAGCTACCGAGCAGGCAAGAGCAGCAAACGCTGCTATCCCGTCGTGGCTGTGTTTGTCCTGACACAATTAACCACTCAGCCTGTGAGAGCTTCCATGGATTTCAGCGTGAGTGCTACCCCTGCTTTTCTTCTTCGGGACAAGGGCATGGACAACCCACTTCAAGCACCGAGAGTCAGTGTTTTTCCTGTCTGTGGTTTCGCAGAGGCTGTAACACAATGTAAAGGATCAGCAATCATGTCAGTCTTTTCTTCCTGGAAGACATTTTTCCTCTGAAGCTGGGCATGCATCTCCTAGTGATGCTTTCTATAAATAAACTGCTTGTTTGTAAGTTCTCCACTTGGACAGAACTATTTAATTCACCTCCTTTTGATGCTTCAGTGTTCCTCTCAAATTGCTGCATGAAAGTAAGAGGCTTCTGTTGAGAGTCACAGTCATAAAAGTATAAAGCATTTTAGGCTGGCCACTTCAGCTGGCACAGGGAGGTATAAATTGCCCTGAATCTGCTCAGCCCAGCATGGCTTGTGCAGTTTGCCTTTAGGTCTTTATTGGCCTGGACTGGTCTCCAAGCAAAGAAAGGTCATGGCTGGTTTTCCCGACTGTAGAATACCCAGTGATCTGGAACAAATTTAAGCTCATATTTGCAGACTTGTATTCAGATCCAGGCTCAGGACAGAGTGCCTGGGCTCAGTGCTAGTGAGGGGCTGACATTGGTCTGGCATTGCCCATTCCTGCCAGGTGCTGTTCCACCTTATGGACTACAGGGGAATTATGTACAACTGCTGCCTCGTGCTCCAGCAGCTGCATTTTTTCCCAAAGCTAAGGGAGCTCAAGAGAAGATGGAGAGAATATCACCTCAAGCAAATAACAATACTTATTACTTTAAATGAAGACTGGCAAGATAACTCCAGTAAGGGGAAGTTGGTCTCATTTTGCATCTCAAATTGAGTTCAGATGGGGTGAAATGATCTGAGATTGCACAAAATCCAGGCAACTGAATTGATACCCCTGTGCTGCACATCAGGCTTGGCCAAATGGATGGGGAAATGATACAGAGCAGCAGTGAATGTTGGAAGTTGAGAGTTAATGAAGGTACTGAAAAACACTGAACCAAGTGTACTTTGTTTCCTGGCACTGGCTGTATTTTTCGAAGAACTACTGAGCAGCATTTTGGCAAGGCAAACCTCTTTAAAAGTGGAATCCTCACGGGTCATGACAGATGTATTGGTGGTTCCTTTGACCCAGGGAGTACTAAACCTACTGTGGTTGTCATTAATGTAGGTGTGCAGAGCTTTGGGAAGAAACCAGCCTCTCTTCTCTTGGTGGTAACTTTTTCTTAGCTGAGGGATTCTGGAGCCGTGTTCCAGGTGTGTGAAAGATGCTTGTAGAGATGGAACAGGCTGCCTAGAGAAAGCTGTGGCTGCTCCATCCCTGGAAATGTTCAAGGCCAAGTTGAGTGAGGCTTTGAGCAACCTGTTTTAGTGGAAGGTGTCCCTGGCCATGGCACGGGGGCTTAGAATTGGATGATTTTTAAGGTGTGTTCCAGCCTAAACCATTCTGTGGTTCTGTGTTGGAGCTGTGATGTGCTTCTGTTCTCTACCATCTTAGAATTGCCAGAAAGCCCCTTGAAACTCTGACTGCCCAACAGTCTGTGTGACCTCCTTCGGACACCTCTCTCTCCTGAGCACCATCATCGATGCATTGTTCACTGTGGGGAGGCAGAGAAAATTCTGAAGGGGCAGAAAGAAGAACTGTTATTTGTTTTTCATTCTTTCAGCACAAACAGAAGCCCCTTTCTACGAGGAGTGGTGGTTTTTGGTGGTGATGGCTCTCTCAAGCCTGATCCTCATCCTCCTGGTGGTGTTTGCGTTGGTCCTGCATGGCCAGAGCAAGAAGTACAAGAACTGCAATGGAGGTAAGGCATTATCTCTGTGCTGTGCACACACTCTCAAGAGCTGTGGGAATAAGAAATGTCTTCCCTTTGAACCCCTGGTTTCACCAGTGTGTACTCTCTTTGTAGCTGTTTTGTTTGGTAGAAATGTCTTTTGCCCATCACCACACTGGATCAGGGGTTGGACACTGACCACGGGCTCAGACAGGGCAGCATCTGGAAGTCCCAGGGACTGTAGCAAAAGCCAGGGAGTCTGGGTCAAATGCGTGGCAGAGCATCACAAGTAAGGAATTAGCTGAGACTTTGTTTAGTTTTGTCATCATTCCCTGATAAATGGAGAGAAGGAGAAAGATTCTGCTCTTAAATGGCTGCACTCAGTGCAGATGTTGTAGATCCATATGTGTGAGTACCACAATTTCTTTATATTGAGTGTCCTGTATCTCACATTCCTTCCCTAAGCCCAGCTGGAATTGCTGGGCTGTGGGCCAAGCGACCAAGAGGTGTCTTGGTTATCTGGACCTGTTAGACTATAACACATAACGAGCATCAAGCTTTGAATTTTCCTTTACTTATTATATTTACCAGTCTCCTTTCTTGAAAGGAAATTAAATAGTCCTCTTTCAAAAAGCCTAGTTTTTGAGCTCCAAATATTGTTGCTACCTTTTCTTCTCCCTACATGATAAAGTCCTGGAAGGGTTGTTCACATGTGTATTTCTCTGATAGTGTCCTCCACTTGCATCAAGAATTGCTCTGGTGCCAGGAGGTGCCAGAAAAGGCACATTAATGAGTAGGATCAGGTGGATGTGTCTTTGCACTATGTCTTCTTAGGGATTAATGTAATGAAGTCTTCCAGGCAGTATTTAGTAATTCAGTCCCAAAGTGAAGATCTTCTCTTTCTTTGTAATTCACTTCTAACAAGTGTTAGAAAATCAGATTTCAGTCCCATGAGATATAAGATGTATGAATACCATGGCATTTTACCAAGTTAATACTATCACATATTTGTATGCACAGCTCATAGGAAATCTCTCATCTTCATAGCTTTGCTCGGTGTTTGGAGGACAGACATGAAAAGACAGGTCTGCCCTGTACTGTCAGAAATCCGTGTTCGCAAGAGTCTTAATGCAGCACTGAAATTGGAGCTGAGGATAAAGCACCTGCCTGCTGCACAGTGGCAGCTTGTAACCAGCCCTTCTCCCTGGGACACGGGCTGAGCTCACACCTTGGGGATTACAAAGAACGAACACGGCAGAGAACAAGCTCCTGCTACATTTGATCACAAGAAATAATATACTTTTCTGTATCATCCTACTTCTTCCTGTCCTTGTTCCTGCCTCACGTTGTCCAGAGATTTCTCATATCCATACCTGATCCTCATTACAGCTTTGACATCTTTTCCCCATTTGCTATCCACTTGCCCTTTTCTTGCTTTCTTTCTCGCCTTTTTTTTTTTCCTCTCTTTTTGCTCTTTTTCTACCTTTTCTAGTTTTACTTTCTCTTGGTTTTTTTCAGTCAGCATGAATGAGATTCACAGCACCTGATTTAGGACATCTTCAGTGGCCACCCGAATTAGTCACCTGGTTTCTATTAATAAAAAAGACAAGAATAAGCACTCTTGGAGTACAGTTTATCTGTGCTCTTTTACATACTTACCTCTGGATGAAATGCATCCATCCGTTCATAACTCCTTCTTTCCCCTCTTTTGGCTCCATCTCCCCCTTCACGCTCCTGGTACACTCCTTTCCTTCACTCTTTGCAAGTAAGAAAGGTAAAAAGAATTTAAAATTATTAATGATGTCATAAAACAAAAAGGACAAGTTAGCTCTGACAGCTCATATTTGGGGGAAAAGTGCCTTTGTTTCAACTGAATCTTTCATTGCCTGGCTCCAGGTAAAACCATCTCCAATGTGGAAGAGTCAGTCACTCTGGATAACGGAGGCTTCACTGCTCTGGAACTCAACAGCAGACACCTGAACATCAAGAACACCTTCTCAAAGAAAAATGGCACCAGGTAGGGAGCTGGGAATGCCATGCTTCTGGAAATGGCGTTTTATGTAGCTTCAAGCAACTGTTAGGTAGGCAAAGGGGAGAGACTGTTGTCTGGAGAATCTAGGAAGGACTTTAATGCCCAAGACTCTGCTTCAGGCTTGATTCTGCCTTCTGTGTCATTCCAGAGAAAGGGCAACATCCCAAACACTCACCTTTTGTTTCCTAGGTCTCCTCCTCGCCCAAGCCCAGGGGGGCTGCACTACTCTGATGAAGATATCTGCAACAAGTACAATGGAGCTGTGCTCACCGAGGGCTTGGGCCTGAACGAGAAGCCCTTGGAAGTGTCGGAGTCAGAGGTAAGGATTTCCCTTTGCCTCACCAAGTACTGCCCAGTCACTGCAGATAATCATTTCCCAATGAATCTGGGCAAGTCTTTGAGGTCCCAGTTCCATACCTGTGTCACACTGTCTGTTTTAGGGCATTGGGGTGTTTGCATCACATGTAAAAATTTAAATATCAAAGGAAAGAATGATAAGCAGGACCTAGCCAGGGCAGATTCCAGACTTGACCTTACAAGGTACTCAGTTTTGTAGTGTCAGGTAGAAAGACAAGTGCAGTCAGTGTGTGCTGACCTCTCTGCACATCCCCTTCTGCCCATGAGCTGCAAATTTGGAGAACTTGTGGTAAAATAACCAGCTACTGCCTGGGTGAGGTTAAAGGTGCGATGAGTTTCGGAGTGTTGCACTGACTGAAGAATGGGATGTGGTTTGAAGTTTCACAGCGTCTGTTTTAGAGAGCTACAGCAAACCTCACGATTCAGAAGAGTGATCTGAGTGATAACCACTGCCTCAGTTACAGGGGGAGTAAGAGGGGAATGAGTAACTTGCCAGGGAGCACATGGCCATGGCTGTGAGAGCCCAGCATTCAGCTCTCTGAGCACCTCAGCTTTCTGCTCGGGTCGCCTTTACGCTCTGCTCTCCAAGGAAGGTGGATGTACTCTGGCATTATCTGCCTGGCAGTGCTCCATCGTGTGCCTCATATTCCTTGTAAGAAGAAACAAAACTCTTGTTGTCTGTGAAAGCCCAACAGTGGCCAGGGCGGAATAGACAGACTTCAAAGGATAACCCAGAAAGGTAAATCTGTCTCTAAAATCACACATTGTCAGCTGAGATCCTGATGAATCTGAACTGACAGCGCAAGAAGCGAGCAGTGGGCCAAACCTCTCCAAACCTGACCCTTCTAGCAAGAATAAATCAAGAGCAGCAAGTACTGAAAGAAGATGACAGTTTTCATCTGTAGCATTTCTGCACCTGCAGCTACAGCTGCTTTTCCTGGCTACCTAGCTCTCACCTCCTGCTAATTACCACAGACAGCCTGCTGCTTTGTGCTGCCCTGTGGCCGACCCATCGTGCAGGCAGCTTTCCTTGGTGGAGCTCAAGCTGCTGTCTCTGCAATGCACAAGCATTACCCTCCAGATTAAACCCACAGAGCTTTGGTCGTGTCACTGTAACAACCCAGCATTAAACCTGTCATTAAAAGAGTTTGCTGAGCATGATCGTGAATTTAGCGCTGGCACCTTTTGACATTAATTTCAATGTCCCATGTGGTATTTCCTGGTAATGTGCACAAGTCTCCTTGCAGGGTGTCATTATACCTCCTGTGTCCACTGTTTGTACAGCAGAGAAGGAAGTGATTTGGGTGGTTTTCTTTTCAGACTATTATTAATTGTTTATTTACTGTGTGTTGCTGTTGAGCTTGGAGGTCTGAGTTGAGATTCCAGGGTTTTTTTGAATCTGGGTGTGCATGTGAGTATGTGCACAAAAAATGCCTCCTGTTTTTCCTTGGGGCTCAGATATGCAATCCATCTGTATAATGTCTTTGATGCTGGGGGTTTTTAGTGTGATGGGGAGTGCTTTTAGTCATGAATTGTTAATATGCTCCCAGTAGAGGCAGCAATAGGAGATTCTGCCTTTTGATCAGCCTGAAAATGCTGTTTATGTTGGTGGATACAGAGGGGAGGTGAGGGTGGGTTGGGGCAGAGGTGGATATAGATGATTGACCATTCTTTTTTTCAAGTGTTCCTGTGCCTGTTAGCTTTCCTGTTTATCTTTGATTTTCTTTTTGTTTCTGTTCTCAAAGGAGCTCTTAACAGATAAACTCTGGTTTCTGAGTGTTCCATAATCTCCATCTCTCTTAGCAGGCAGAAATGTTTGCCATTGCATGAAGGGTTAAAGGTATCTTTTTATATAAGAGCTCTTCCTAGTTTTGGTCCTCTGCAACAATGCTGCTGCTGTTTGTTTTCCTTCAATACACCTGTGCATGGATCTCAAATTCCACTTAATGTGATGCATTTAAGGGCAGGCAGGGCCAAAAACTGTGCTTTTGCTTTCAATCCATATGCCAACATGTTACTGCTCAGTCTTATACCTGTTGCCTGAAGTGTCAGGATTTTTTATGGATAAGAAGGAAGTTTACTGGCTTCAAGTCTCATGGGATTTACTGAACATGAAGAAGTCTGTGAGAAACGCTCAGTCTGACTGACTGCACTTAAAACACAGCTGCCTGGGAGCTCCCTCTTGAAGAGGAGAGCCAAAAAGAAACAAAGAGAAAATCAAGTAGGACTCTTAATATTCATAAATCAAGTGGTTAACTCACTCCATGTCATGAAAGCCAAGTACCAGTACTGCTAATGAGGTTAAAGAAGTTTAATTGGCAGGTATGGAGCAAGAGACTGCTATGAGTGTAATTTCTAAATGATTAATAATAATAGGTTTTTAGTTAATGAGTCAAGTGGACAAGGCCCTGGACGGATAATCTGAAGAAATCTGGTGTTCACCATGTACAGAAATTTGATGATAAATCTGCGATGCCATCCAGCCATGGAAGAGCAGTTTTACAGGAGGGGAGAGTGATGCATGTTTGTGTGTTCTCACATGTCCTTGTGGTCTCCCAGAAACTGTTTCCAGGAGAAAGTGTTCTCACAGGTTGCGCACATTATCAGTCAAGGCAGAAGGCTCTGGTCTTCCCAATCCTCTCTGCAGTCTGACTGGCTTTTGCTTTCTCAGCTCTGTAGGAAGATACTACAAATTTCCACTCAACATTTCATAGGGAATACAGTTTGTTCCAGTAAAGTTCTCCAGTGATTTTGACAAGTTGGGCACCATGTGGAAACCAGCTGCAGGTGACACATTAAATGAGCAGGGGCTCCTGTGTCCAGAGAAATCTTACCTTGCCTCTTTTACACCATATTCATTTCAGGTCAACCAGTAGAAACTGCTGTTATCTACATTTTTAGAAGTAATCTTACAAGTTGTTTCTTATGCAGTCACTTTTTTTAAAAAATACATATATATAATTTGAATTGTTGTCATATTTATTATCAAATTTCCCACTGACTAAGCCAGCCAAGTCTGGTCACTGACTTGCCTCTGAACAGCACTTGTGCATTTTGTGCTATCAATAATATACCTGAATAGCCTCTGATTTTCTGCATTTGTTGTTTCACAGCCATCCATGCACCTTTGGTTGACAGTGTGTAATGTCATTGCACACCCAATCACGCTCCAGCCTATGGAGGTTTCCAAGGTAACACAGCCACAGTCGCATGGAAAGGAGGAAACCTAAAACAAAGCAAAAAGCCCTGCAGCATTTCTGTTTACTCAATAGTTTAAAAACCACTAAAAAGTAATCCTCTGGCATAAGCTGTCTGTATTGTCATGCTAAACAGGTTTATTTTGCTTCTCCTTGATTTTCATCGGGGCTGTGGAACAGCAATTCCTCGCTGATAAGGGTTGTTATTGGACTCTTGCTGGGAGCAGACCTTAGAAGATACTTTAGAAACATGGACAGAATAGTCAGTTCCTGCCAGTTCTGAAGGAAACACAGAGAAAACATGTTGTATCAACACTAACAAGCAGATTATCCTTTCCAGCATCAGTACTAACGATGCTGAAAGGCTGAAGTTAGTGCAGCTCTATGTGTTTTATGACAGTTGCTTCTGAAAGGCACTGGCCTTGTTTACACCAAATTAGTGTTTCCTTTCAGTTGATGTAATGGGCTAATTAGTGGACAAATTATCAGCAGGTGGTATTGTTTTAAATTCCATCTTTCCATTGATGGCAAGTCCAAGTGTCACCGTATTTCAAATGGCATCTAAAAGTGTTCCAAGTATTTCTCCTCTTTATTATGTTGACTTCTGGCAATCTCCAAAGAACTTGGCTTTGGTACAGAAATGATATTAGTTTTGTGGGTGAGTGTTTTTTCTGCTAGCAGTGGACAGAAATTGTGGGCTGTGTCAGTACTATTATACCTCTAAAGTCATGTGTCATTCTGGATACAGCTTCTTTGCATTTCTCCTTAGAGCTGCCAGTCATTTAGTTGGCTTTATGTCCCTGTGTGTCTGCGGGGACGTCAGGAAGACCAGTAAGGAGCCACTAGAAGTTTGTGGGGGTCTTTTTCTCCTTATGCTTGTGCCACCTGAACTCAGCTGTGATCTGTCTGTTCAGCAGGGGGTTGTTTCCCTGGTGGGTGGCTGAGAGTGTCCAAGCCAGTGATGGTGGATTGGGGAAGGAGTCAGAGGACATGGCAAGGGCAGCTGGAGCCTTGTGCCTTTGATAGAGAGAGCAGATCCATGACACCTTTAGGTGTCACTCCTGGTGAATGATCCATCACCACCTGCCTCTTCTCAGGCTGCAGAGGCTTTTCCTCTGGATGCCCATGTAATCCCTCAGCTTCCCAGGTATTTACCTTTAATTAGACTATGGAAACACAACATAATGTTTGGAGATGTAGGTTGGTGCAAAGTGCAACAACTTGTTTCCTGCTGAGTACAGGGGGAACCAGGGCTTGGGGACCTTTGGTGAAGCTGGTGGTGTGTGCAGCTGAGGACCAGCCTGCCCGAGCTCTTGCTGCCATGCCTTGCCATGCTGCCACATCTGCAGTCACTCTTTTTGGAGATCCTTACAAAGACAGGGCAGTGCTGGCAGGATGTTCCCAGCAGCGGTGCCAAGACTCTGGAGCTGCTCTCTGCACCCACTGGCTGTGAAGTGGTCCAAATCTGGGGATATTCCAGGAATGCTGAAAAACCACCTGTTCAGGAAGGTCTTTGGAGGGAGTTGGGTGTTGGCTTCCTGAGGCTGGCAGCTGGCGCAAAGGTGTGTTTTTCTAGGAGATAGACTTGCTGAGTTCCTTCTGGAATAATTATTAGATCCTGGTAGAGCTTTGTTGTATTAGTAATTACATGTCAAGGCACCTGAAGCTTTTCATTCTTAAAAATCAAACAGTACATAATTCCTAAAGAGCCAGAACCTGGCTAACAGTAGAAGGGAATTTTTACAAAGCTGTAAAAAAAGCTACTTTGCTTCGACTATTAGAAGACTCTGAGAAAAATTTCCCTGCTCTGTCCGTCACCCTCTGCACTGGAAAATGGGCACAAAATAGTACTGAAGGGGCTGCCTAAGAAAAGAAGTGGGATGATGGATGCTGTGCCCTTTTCAAATGATGGTTTGCAAGGCATTTGAGGATTGTTCTTCAGAGACCATTAAAAAGGAGCTTTAGAGAAGGAGAGATAAGTTGCATGGCAGGCAGGATCAAGAAGGATGTGTGTTTGCTGTGTGGTGTCATAGATCAGACCGATACCAACCTTTAGAAACTAATTGCAGCAACTAACAGTTACGAGCTACACTTACCTGTCCCTCTCGTATGTCTTAGGCAGCTACTACTTTGATATATGTCTAATTACCTTTAGAATTGGCTATGCAGATTATTGGGGGGAGGGAAAAAGTAATAAATGCTTTTGCATGCTGAAACTGGAGATTTTGAGGGAAGGCATGAGATGTGGAAATGGCTGGATAAATGTTAGCGTGCTGTATGGGATGTGGCTGTTATCAGTGGGAACATTAGTGGGAACAGAAGGGAAATGTGTGCTTAGGTACCATGGCCAAGGCTTTGCCGTGGTCTCTGTGCTCAGCAGAGATGTACAAGCCCTCTGTGATTCCTCCAGCTGCATCACAGCAGCAGCACTTCAGAGGAGGGGCAGATGCACGAAACTTATCTGGTTACATCTCAATAGAGCTCCCGCTCGATATTGATATGAGCTTTGAAGCTATCCAGCCACTGTGCATAAATGTTTCAGGGGTAAGATGTGTTCTGAACGCAGAGCTGTGTCTGACTCATCCCAAGGAAGCAGCTCCTCCTGCCTGGCAGCTCTTCTTTCCCAGATTTTGTATTCTCTTTCTTCTGTCGCCGCTGGTTGCGCACCTTGTACCATCAATAATCAGCTGGAACATGCAGATAGAGTTGTTTGCCTACAAAAAAAATCTGAGTTTCCTTAATTCTCTTTCAGTTATATAACTAATTTTCAATACTTAACAGGGCTCGCAGACCACACCCAGAGTAGTGTGCAGGTGGCTTGGGCTCCCCACCACAACCAACAGCCCATCTGGCCAACCTGAGCGTGTCTGCGTGGGAGACATTCTTGCTCAATTGTAATTACAATATTTCTGATTATGTGATCAAAAGCTCTTGGTTTCCCTGTGGCATCTCTACACTTCCCTGCATCTTGTGTCCAAATAGGAGCTCCTGGCATCTGCTGCACCATTCTGCAGTGAATTAGAAGGGACTTCTCTGCATCACTTATCACCAGGGTCCATCAGGGGACTCTCCCTCTAGCAGCAAAGTCTGGCTAAACCAGAGCACAGTGCTTTTCTACAGCTCAGCTTGTATTACACCTGGACTGCCAAGCATCCTACCTGAACATCACAGCTTTTATCAGCTGCTGGTATTAAACTTGCCTTTAAATTTCTTTGTGAGTGGAACAGGCTCAATAAACCAGAGATGCCAACAACCGATGATTTAATTATATTTTTTCCTTATGCTTCAGGTCACTGACTCAGATTATGAAGACGAGCTGCCAAAGCACTCCTTTGTGAACCACTACATGAGCGACCCCACGTACTACAACTCGTGGAAGCGGCAGCAGAAAGGGGTGAAGCACCCAACGTCCTACAGATACGAGGAGTGCACGGCCAGCGAGGCAGAGCCCTATTTCCAGACTGTCATCACGACACAGAGCTCAGGAGGGGTGTACACCCCAACGGGACAGCCCGCGCCCGGCTCCCGGACTCCAGTGACAGGGTTCTCCTCCTTCGTCTGAGACAGGGCTGGGGGACAAGGCCAAGCCCCCAGTGGCACTTGGGGGACCCGTCGCAGTGACTGTGTGTGCGTGGCCGGAGCGGGGAACTGTGGGGAACTCCTCTGTCAGGGTAAAAACGGATGGGAACACACATGAGGCTGGGTTGTTTTGTTGTTTGGGTTTGGGTTTTTTTTTCTGAAGACAATCAACTCTAAAGAACATGGAGCTGAACTAGCCGAACATTTGTTTTAAAAAAAGAGAAAAAAGAAAAAAAGGAATTCTGAAAAGCGATGATTTTAACCACTTGTGAATAGTAGGGGTTTTTTAACCGCTTTTTGTAACACTGCTTCAGGAAGCAGCTCCCATGCCCTTCACTTCACTCTTTCTTTCTCTCCCCTCCTTCTGTCCCACCGTTCCCAAACAAGCAGGTGAATTCCCTAGATGCGATGAGTGACTTTGTGATGTGATTCGAAGAGAAACATAAAACCTTCCAGGCTCCTTTTTCTTTCTCTATACCTTTTTTTTTCTCTCCCTTTTCTTTCTCTTTCTTTTTAATTTTTCCCTGTCATCAAGGTCAAATAGAAAAATATAGAAAAGGGACAAATTTTTAGGTGAAATGCAAACACCTCCTCTCTCCTCTTCTCCTTGCTGCTCCCTACATTAGGAGCACTGGCTGATGTGTCACTGTGTCTGCTCTAGGCTCACTACTGGTGTATTTATACTGAATTACTGACCTGCTTTTCTTTCTTCTTCAAATGGGACCTGCTGCATTCTTTAAATATTTCAAGTCCAGGGCCTTTGGAAGAGGAAACGGCTCAAAAGAGCACTGTAGGCAGTGGTGGGTGAAGCAAGTGGGATGATTTGAGATGGAAGGTCAGTTTATTTTTGGTGTGGCTCTAATCCTCCCCTGTGGACTGCGTGTACCATTTGAATGAGTCCTTTTTTAAAAGTCAAAGGACACAACCCAGCAAGTCAGAGGAATTTTTCAATTAACATTGCAGTGACAAGCTAGAGAGTCTACTAATTGATGAGGGGTTCAATCATCAAAGTTATCCTGCCCTGCCCTGCCCTGCCAACAGAAGTTGAGCATCCTTTCTCATCCAGACCCTGCAGTCCTGTTTACTGGTCTGTAAAAAAGTACATGGTGACAGGGTTTGTTTGATATTTTTTTTTAGTACAAAGACACATCACACAGACTGGGTGAGTTTTGGTGTCCACAGGTGCCTTTTATCAATTCTTCAGCTTCATACCTGGGAGAAGCAACAAAGTGTCTCCAAATAAAGCTCACCAGGTTTTTCAGCCATTAGGGTCATAAATTACCTTGTGCACGTTTACAGTCTGCTTTGTGCACTTGAAACTACAGCCTTTGGAAAGAAGAGAGGGGATTTTTAGTTTATTTTCCATGCTTTTGTACAGCTCGCTTTTTGTTTTCTTCTTTCCTATCCTTTTCCTGAGTCTGTCATGTTTAGCAGCAAGTTATTCACTCACAAGGAAATTGTCTGGCATTGAAAGAATCCAAGTCCGACCCTTAGACCTGCACAGTCCCGGGTCGCCAGACATTTTGAAAGGTGAATTTGGAAGTAGGCATGTCCTTGCCACTCCAGCATCTGGCATTTCCTCCCAGATGGATCAGCCAGGAAAATTGGTGCTTGCTAATGTCCCATCAGGGCTCATGTGGGCACTGCTCCTATTGAAAATTGCCCTTGTCCTGTCTAGGGATGCAGGACATCTGTGGCACGGGGCAGGTGGTGTCTTCAAGGCAGGTTGTTGGGGAAAAAAACCTGCCCATTGGGACTGGTCAGGAGTGTCCTGGTGGCACCTCACCAGAACAGTTGAGGTCCAAGGGCAAGCTCAGCCTTGCTGTCACCTTTCAGTGCCTCCTGGACAGGGCAAAGGATCTCAGAACTTCTTTTACTCTTTGGCATTGCCTCTGAGCCCTGCTGTTCTTGGTGCATGCAGATTCTGGACAGCTTTGGCACTGGATTGCTGTTCCTCTCCAAAGGCTCCAGAAAGAAAAAGTTCAAAACCAAAAACTGCAGTGGGTGTGTTTAAAGGGCTTTTGAGTTTGGGATAATGATCCGCAGCTCGTGAGATGGCAAGGGATATGCAAAGCCAGAGGCTGGAGCCAAAACCATGTGAGTCATCCCCCTCTCTGCACCTGGGTAGGATGTGTGTGGGATGGAGAAGGGACTCCAAAGAGGATGACTTGGAGAATGCTGTGAAGAGGAATGCAAAGCAAACAAAACCCCACTGCCTTCTGTGCACTTTGACTGTTCTCTTAAGCCATATGGACTTTGCTTTAATTACTGAACTGCCAAAATTTGTTTCAGTCAGAGTTTTTTTGTTTCTTAGACAGAATTATCTACATGAGTTTCTGATTTGTTTTCTTTTTCCTTTGTTATTTCCTGCATCAGATTGCATATTTTAAACACGTTGTTTTTATACATTTGACATAGCAGTGCAATTGCTCTTGGAATTTTAATGGCGCTTATCCAACAGGTATGAGAGGCAGTGCTGCAGGAGGAGCCTTCCAAGGATCACTAAGGATTTAGGGATGTAGATTAGTAGGAAGTAAATCAAACCCTGAAGAGTTTGCTCTAAAGGAAAGCATAGTGCAAGTAGCTCCATATCTCCTGAATATTGCCAGGTCTGAATTGCTGTAAGCTGCAGTTACTCTGTGGGGCTGATCTGACACCACAGTGAGCGGAAACAAAAGCAAGGAAACCATCAAGAATAAAGGAAAAGGACGATGTGGCCACTGCCCCACCGAAGGACAACACGGGGAGCAGCACAATCCATACAAAGCGAGAAGAGACTATTTTTCTCAGAACCAGCTGCAGCTAAAAAGCCTGAGCGTGTTGAGGACCTGCTGAGTTGGCTGTATGGCTCTTTTCTTCTGACTGCTGCTGAAATGACAGGTTAAGTGTGATTCCTTTAGGACCTGTTGATCCAAACAACAGTATTTCTGTTCCATTTTCGTCCCAGCTATTGTAGCTTTCAGTTATGTTTTGTTTAGGAGTTGACTTTTCTGACATGGGGGTTTATTTTCAACAGGCGATTGCAGAGCGTGGAGGTTCAGTGCCCCTCTCAGCCCTCAGCTGAGCACAGGACGTGTGTTCTGCTGCTCAGGATCCTGTGTAGCTACAGGCACGATGACTGTGCCTACTTGCTAACATGCTGTACTTGTAAAATATGGTTAATGGGTAGGTTTATTTACTTCACTTATCAGGTAAATTGTTTTATCTGGAAGGAAACACTCCATCAGTTAGCAAGAAAGCTCTATTTCAAAGCTGCAATCTTTTGGAATTGCAGCCTTGAAATACGGCTTTGAAACATTAGTTGTCACGTTACAGTAACTTCACCCATCAAATCCACTTCCATTTCCATCTTCCCATTCAGAACAGTCTTGAAAAATGAAGGCTTATATTTAAAATGCCTTCTTAGGATATTTTACTTTTATTTATTTATTTACCTTCCCCTTTCTCAGATCTCTTGGTGGCTGTTTCTAAAAAATAAAAACAGCGTCATGAAATGACCAAGGGATACATTTCAACAAATGGTTTAACAGGAGCTTGTTTTTCTTGCAATAGGCATAGCAATATCCAGTTTCCTGCAGGAAAAAAAGTGCCCAGGCCTGCACTCCCTCCCAGGTCTGAGATGACACCAGCCACCACTGTCAGTGATGCTCCCAGCACCTTGTCCCTATCATAATAAATCATGTACAAAGGTGCACACACACCAAGTGGAGCATTTTATCCTCCCCAAAGTCCGTGTCCCACATGTACCATTGCCCACACTCTTGAATGGAGTACATCTTTTCCATTCCCACCTTTTAACGCTCCGATGTTGGTGCAGGGCCAGCACTGTGTGGGCGAAGGTGGCGGCAGTGACACGGGACAGGAGAGGGCACTCTTGCTTTCATCAGTGACAGTCTCTTTTCCCTGCCCTGGAAGAAGGGCAGGGAGAGGTGAGAGCCCGGAGCAAAGGGTTTTGTCAGGGTTACTAAAGGAATCACACTGCAGCCAGCAAGCCCAGGCATTACTGACGAGACGAAAGAAAAACATACAAACCCCCTTAATCTATTACCCAAAACGATTTCCCCCCCTCTTCATTTTGAGTGTTAAAGCCAGTGATGGTTTGCAGATGGGCCAAGATCTCATTTTTCCTGCTTATACCCAATCTCTGCCAGAAGCGACTGTAGCAATAGTTGAAACTAAATATCTGAGCCTGTCTTGACATGGGGTTATATTTATTATCCTTGTCATTGCTTCCCTCAAGAAACTCATTGGGTCATCCAAAGATTATCCAATCTGCTTTCCAAAAAGGGAGGAAAGAGATGTGTTTATACATACAGAGCACTGGTGTCTTCTCACACTCTCTGTTTTCAGATAAGCAGGACAACTTGTTTGAGAAAACTCCTTTTAGAGAAGGAACTTATCAGGAAACTTTAAAAAAAAAAAGCAAACTACCACACAAGGAAGATAACCTTTGGCAGACTCATTAGAAATCCTGAAGTCTAGAAACCTGTGAGACATGTAAGACTGACCATGATGCCAAGTCCTCCCGTCGTTACTTATCTCCTGTATCAGAAGCAGCCAGAAGGGCACACACAATGAGGGGTGATGTTTGGAGAGGAAAAGCCATCACAGAACTGCTGGTACATGGGCAGGTGGGACTGCAAACAGCTTCAGTCAGTCCGGAGTTCCTGCTAGTTCAGTCACATTCCTTAGGTTGTTTTTATAGGGTTTTGCCAGCACATGTGGAATCCGCACATCATCACGGCATAACCAGAGGTTACTAGAGGTGGGGAAAGGTATGTTGGTGTGATGTTTAGACAAAGCCACGTGCTGATGTCATTGTACAATGCCTGTTGAAACTTCCTTATGGAATGCCACCCCTGGATCAGGAGCACATTCACTCCAAGACTGAACACGCTGGGCCTGAAATGGCTCCACCTGACAAGTCACACAGAATCACAGAATGGTTTGGGTTGGAAGGGACCTTAAAGATCATCTCGTTTGAATCCCCCTGCCATGGGCAGGAACACCTTCCATTAGACCAGGTTTCTCCAAGCCCCGTCCAACCTGACCTTGAACACTTCCAGTCCCTTCAGTTCTTTGTATTTTTGTTCTCGCTTTCTCCTACCCCAGCACCCCCCCCCCNCCCCCCCCCCCCCCCCCCCCCCCCCCCCCCCCCCCCCCCGGACGACAAATAAAACTGGCTTGCACTTTGTGAAGGTGTAAGGTTTGCCGCACGCAGTAGTAGGGAGCCACAGCAGATAAGCACACAAGGAAAACATGGGACAGGTGAGATATGTTTGAACATGGAGTGAAATACCATTAGCACTTGAAATTCAGAATTGTGTCTTCTCAAACCTGCCACCCACCTACTTTAAACAGCCTTGGGGCCTCAAGACATGGCGGGAAATTCATTTTTTCAATGCTGTTCGATCACTGTGCACTTTCTTGGGGCTTGACTCACTGGATATAGAGACAGGAATGGGGTTATAGAGCTTTATAACACAATATTTTCCCATTTATGTCCAATTCTCTAGATATGGGAATTTCTGCTACCACAGAATGGTGGCATTCTGCAGTTGGGGCACCTGGGAAGTGCCACCAGTGCTCCTCCTTGGATGCCATTACACCCCTGGGCAGTGCTGGGACCTGTCACGGTGCAGTGGGAGCTCTCAGGTGGCAGAAAGGTGCAGGAACACCCTACTATGGTGAGTTGTGCCTGGTCACTTTGGCACTCTTGGGATGGAGTCCGTCCTCTGATTTGGTGGGATCTGCTGTCAGTTTAGGGGTAGGACCACCTTACACAGCTGTGTTTGAGTTACACTTCAGTGAACTACAGTTATCAGATCATTGCTTTTAAATCAGCGTCTTCTTGGAGATTTGCCCTGGTTTTTGTTCCACACCTCTTGTTAGCCTCACCTTCACCACTCCACTATTTTATATGAGAAAGTTACTTCTTCTTTGCAAACTCGCTTCTGATTAAAAGAACCCTTTTGGAAACCTCTGTGTCCTTGGTACATTCATTGTGGAATGGAAAAAATATATTTTTCCAGACCCTTCTGTTTGTTGAAGAAGTTTCTGGGTTCCCTGCCAACATGCTCACGAGTTAACAGCTCAGGACAGTGAAAATGTAACGGGCTGAAATTCCTTGCTGTTTGTTCTGGACTGTAAAATCTTATAACCCCTGCTGCTTCTCAGCTAAACTGACACTCTCAAATAGTTTCCAAAATTTCATCAGCCTTAAATATTTTATTATTTTGCAGTGATAAACTTTCTCCAGATCCTTAAGACGGGAGAGTGAAAACCCACTTAGAAAGAGAAACCCACATTGCCAAAACTTTTTATGCCTTTGTCCTCTCAAAAATAATATTTGTCCTTCCCTGCAGTGTTGTAGCAGCCGTTAATCAGTTCTCACAAACGTGCTGATGTTGAGGAGGCAGGACCAGAACCCAGCTGGGGGAAATCAGGGCAGTTCTGTTACTCCAGGGTGGGTGGTTGTGCTTTTCACCCAGTGAGCATCTGGCCTAGAGAAGTAAACTAAACACAGTCAGGTCATCTACAGCTCTGGTAGGAGAAATGTAGGCAAGAAATCAATGTTTTCCAAATGGGAGAGGGGAAGGGGGAAAAAAAAGTCAAACTGTGAAGGAAAGAACTCATTCTCCTGCTCCTGAAAGGGATATTATAAATAATGCAGTGTTGTATAAATACAGGCAGCCCTCTGCGGCTGGGAGCTTGTAATAACCCAGAGGTATCACTGTACCCATTCTGAAGATGAAAATCCTCCCGCCACAGCATTTTGTGAACGAGACATTATTCTACAAAATTGCCATAAGATGCAGAAGTGCTTTTTTGAGGCCATTCGGCTCTGAAATGTATCATCCTCCAGCTCCCAGCCCTTACTCTTCCCGGGACATGTTTCCTCCACACGTTTTTGTGGCTGGGATTGGAGCAGGGACATAAACATGGGAGTGGATGGGAAATCTGCCACAGCATTTGTAGCCTAAACAATACCAGAGAAAACAGATTGGCTTCCCGCCCTGCCCTGAACAGCACAAGCAGTGGCTTGACTGAATCAAGTAATCTGGGCTTTCATTACTGATCCTTTTCCTGCTATTTGTCTCTTTTGTTCACTATTTTTCCCTCTGCGTTTTTGCTCCAGGGTTATTTATTTTTCTCCTTGCCCCTTTTATTTTCTTTTTCTGTTTTTAAGCCTGCCTCTTGTTTTTATTATTTTTCCTCTCCTCCTCTTGCCTCACTAATTATTTTCATTTCAAACCTGCATTTCCCACAAAATCAAACGGAACTTTATGTGAACACATGTTTTTGTTGGGTTTTTGTTCACTGCCACTGTGCCCCAGGAGTTCTTTAGCTTTGCTGTTTGGTTTATTTGGAAATGCTGGGCACGTTCTTCCAAGCCAAGGCAGTGTGGCCACTGACTTGCCAGGCTGCTAGAGACCTTCATTAAGTAGTCGATCGGCATGTTCTTCACCATTTGTTAACGAGTTAGGATAATCCTCAATCAGATGAGGCTGACTGTGTGTAGTCATTCCTTGAGGTTTTAAAAGGCAAACTTTTCAGCAGTGCTGAAAACCTGTGAAGTCTTGTAGAATCTGAGAATCTGCACCAGTATGTGGAGAAACAAAGAAACTGCAAACTATGGTTGCGTGATAAAAACGTGTTTGGAGAAAGAAGCCACCAACGCCCACGGTGTCATTCAAAGGTAATTCCCTGCATTGTGCAACTTCCAAGGGTTTCTGTACACCCGTCACACTGAGCTGGTACACACCCTAGGAAAGCAGCAGGGGCAAAGCCCTGGACTTGTACTTCACCCTGAGCCTTGCTAACCCGAGTTTGTGCCCTTTGTGCACTTAGGAGAAGGTGTAGATAAGGCTAAAAGGCAAGTTTGAACACACACACACCCCCCCGTGTAATATAACCTGGGGCCTCATGCCAAGAGTGACAAAATGCCTTACAAACTCAGGTGACCTCACCACAGCCCTGTCGAATTGGGAAGGATTAATTACTATCTGCCTTTGGTAGGAGGAAAGTGAGGCACACACCAGCTTTGCCTGTGGGGCCAAGCCACAGTCTGTGGATGGTGTCAGTGTGCCCAAGTGGCCTTGATTGCACAGAAAATACATCTTTCTTACCAAACAGCAGGATGAGTTATTTTTGGGTCTTTATAAATTGTCTGTTTTCCAGCACTATCATTTTTACCCTACCAGGGGAATGACTGACCTAATTACAATCTAATTCCAACAGTACAAGGCTCAACTTGTAAATACAAACTTTTCTTTTCAAAATTTGAGTTATTTTTTATGTACGTACAAGCACATCTGATTGGTATAAACACCTCAAAGGTGGGGAGCAGGGGGAGAAGCAAGGCAATGGAGTCATCAGAAAACTGAACTGTGGGTAATTTGGGATGAATAAGGGCAAAATTCAGATTGATTTATGAGACTGTAACTTAATCCCCTGGGAGATTGTATCCTCTGGGATTAAACCTCACATAACCTGATGGAAATTAGGAAATATTTTGTGCCTCACCATGGGGAGGACTGGCAGAAGAAAGATTCAGTATTTCAATCCTCTGTCCAGCATAAAACATCCAGGGTGATCGATGAAGACACTTTTCATTGATCCACAGCTGTCTCCACACCACAGAAGAAATTAAAAGGTGAGAAAAAGATGCTCGTTTTCAATGAATCCCATTTCATGAAGCCAGCAAGGGTTAATCCAACCAGCCAAATGCCTGGCTTTAGCTGCAATAGAGAAATCCTCCTTGTGAGGCTGAGTGACAAGCCTCCAGCCATACCTGCTTGGGTTCTTGAGGACTGTGCCTGAACATGTTTGAGTTGATAGTGAGTCCACAATGCTGAATGAATCATGAACCAAACAGCTTCATCCTTGCCTTTAGTCCATACACTGTATGTGTCCAGGAAAACATCCAGAACCCGGGCACTGGAGACTGAAGTGATGGGCCAGAGTCTGCCCTTGGGCAGCAATGTGGCTCTGAGTGCCAGATCTGGCCAAGAAGAAATCCTGGCACTAAAATACATTACACCCACGGGGTTGTTTCTAACGTGTGTCCTCATGAGATAGGGTGGGTTTGGAGGTAAGGGGATTGCGGTAGAAAGAGTTGTATGTCATGTGGTCAGAGCTGATGTCTTCAGGGTCATGTCATGATTTTTGTTTCTTTCTGGGTTGACCTCTGTTTTGGAAGTGGCTTGGCAGACATTGAGGTCATCACAAATGATGCAATGACACTTTCTGGAAAGCACCAGCTGCTTTATCCAGGGACACTGAGCTACCAGCTGAGAGGTCTGAAAAGACAGAGAAGTTTTTCTCTGGTACAATGTGAGATGGGAAAAGGAGAAGTTGTCCTTGGAGGAGCTGGTGTCCAAGCGTGAGCAGGGAGTGTACACAGCACTGCCCTCTCTGTGCTTTCTGTAATTGGTTCTATACTGTAATACTGGCTGTGGCTTATAATTTTCCATCCTTGCTCAGAAATTATAGAGGAGTGAAAGGGAGATGGGTTTCAGCTGTCAGCTCTTCAGGAGCATTCAGCAGTGCTGCTGGATGAAAGGAGCAACATGGTGTTTTTGCTCTGCAGAGGTCTCAAAAATACCCGGGCATGAGGCGCAGTGTGGTTTTGAGCCTGGTGAGAGGGAAGGCAGAAACTGGTGCCAGCCTTTGGTCCTTCCCTGGCTGCTGGAGCTCTCTGAGGATATCATACATCTGGTGCTTTCCCATTTAGTCCTTTCAAGAGGCTCATTTGAGAGCAAGGTTTGTAAGGAAGAGCCAGGAATAAACAGCTTGCGATCTCATTTGTGGGATGAGAGGAAAATAAGAAGAGAATTGTTAAAGATGGGACAATCAGTGAATAAAAGCCTGGTTAGTAACGAGGCTGATATTTTTTTATGTCTGTTAGAAGGCTGTTGTTTGTTACAACATGACTTTTCTCATAGCGTGTGGAGGGAAGGAAAACCGTTGAGACTACAACACGGCAGCCAGCAAAAAAGCCTGAGATGCCTCCTGAGGGTGGCCTTCTACCCACTGGTCTGCACTCACACAGGACTTCTCTTGGCCTTGTTCAGGCCCACCAAGCAGACAGGGGTAAAATTCCCTCTCCTCCAAGGGGTCCCTGCAGTTTAAATTTTTGTATCTCTGTCTCTCTGGGAGCTTTTACAAACAGAAATTCTGCATGAGAGGTTCAATATCATCTTCTATGCCCCAATAATTCAGTCACAGTTGCCCGAGTCGGTCTAAGGTTTATTGTCCCATTTTTACAGCTATGACTATGGCCAGATATCACAGTTCATATCTCCTTCTGTTTGTGTTAACCATGGTGACCATCAGCTTTTGAATCCCCGCATATCTCATTTTGTTGGCCACTTGTTCCCTCTCAGCACAGAGGAGTGCAGGGTGCTGGCAGCAGCAGAAGGGTGCTGTCTCCAGGATTACAGCTACACAAACACAGGGAAAGTATCCAATGCCTGAAAGCCCAGCACCCTACCACTGATGTGATAAGGAGTGGTAGATAATGTGTGAGCTAATATTGAACCAGGATTGTTGCTGGGCTGGTGTGGCAAGAGCAAATGTGCCAGGAGCCACCACAGTGCGATGTGTCATGAGGTGGCCAGTGGATGAGCAGGGCAGGTGTGCAGGGCCAAGGCTTCAGTGCTGCCCAGGACACTGGAGGGAGCAGGGTCACATTGAGTCACTCCTTCTCTCCCCAGGGTATAAGAATTAATAGTCTTTTTATAGCCCTGTGCATACCACCAGGGCTTCCACAAGCCTTTTTAGAGCCCTTGGGATTTGTTATTAATGGGGAAAGCAGTGGCACTGTGTTGGTGTCAGTAAGAAGGGCAAAGCCGGCAAGGCTGAGGCTACATCTGCTCCTGACCCAGAGAAGAACATTACTTTTGGACCACACCGGGTCCTTCATAGGTATAGATCATTAACCTTGGAAACATCACCGGGGCTGTAAACCAGCTCTGTCATCTAATATATAACCATGCCTGTAGACCAGTGCATCAAAGAGGTCACTGGCCATCGATGTGACTCTTACCAATGGGGTTTAACAGCTCTCTTGGAGACATCTTCTATTAAATAAGTTATTATCTCAAATGGGAGGGGGGGAAGTGACAATTCTATGAAAGAGGTGAATTAGAAGCAGCATTGATGTCAACTCACTCTCTGCCGCTGCTGTTATTTTTCACTTGTTTTAGCACATCTACTGCACAAGTACAGTTGAGAGCACTCTTTGCTCCCCTTTTTATACCACAAGATGTTTTTGCTGGATCACTAGCCTTAGACAGACAAGAGTTGTGTAGCACAAACTTGGGCAACTTTCTTCCTTTCTCTTAGACAAGGTGCTAGGATGCCATGGCAGCCCCTCACCTGCAGCACTGTTGTGTGGTTTGGGTTGCCAACAATGCTAAACCCCTTTAAATGTTGTCAGAGAAATGATCTGGAGTGCCTTTCCCTCTGCTTTATCCCTCATGGGTGCCATTTCAGTGATATCCACATTAGAAAAATAGCCTCAGTAAGTACAGACTCTCCCATTGCATTTGGTCCAAAGGGCTGCTTCAGTATAAAAGCATCTCTTTAATACATGCAATTTGTATAAAATTATCTGACAGTGAGTGTTCAAGATGGCCCCACCTGCAGGTCTGAATTGTGGCAGCAATTTTGACTGGGAGGCGGACTTTTTGTCAACTCTGATTTTCTCAAATCTGAAGAGCTAGGGAGACAACAGCCCTTCGAGAGAAATGCAAAAAAAAACTAAACAAAAAATCAGATAAATAAGGAGTTTGCAGAAGTCCATCAGCCACATGCATACCCTGCAGATGTGGGTTCCAGCAGAGTGCTGCAGAGCCCAGCTGTGGGAGGCCTGCACAGCCATGCCCCTGCCAGCAGCCCTGTGGGTTTCCCCTCCTGAGTGCTTGTCACCGTAGGGTCACAAGGACATTTAGTACATCTCTCCTGGGAAGACAGGTGATCCTGATGTCAAATGGCTCAGGGGATGGTGTCACTGTCCCTCCCCCAGCTGCACGATGCAGGTTTGATGAGGCTCTGCATTCTGTCTTCTCTGTAGAGTGTCACCTCTACATCAGCAGACTGCTCCCACTCCAACCCATTTTGGCCAAACCAGTAATTTCCTTGCATGTAAAGATGCTGCACAGTTTATTTACATATTTTGGAGGATAGCTAACATCCTGTTCTGCTCTGAAGTCTGGCTTTGCCTCAGTTTCTGTCTGAGAGAGGAGAAAATACTGAACCGCAAACCCGATTCCCACTGAGAAATCACAACAGCTGTTAGCAGAGGTTATTGGAAAATCAAAAGGCTTGTGTGAGAGAAGAAATGCAGCTAATCCCGGCTGGGGAGCTGCTGTTCCAGCACCTGGTTTCTCACTCTGCTTCTCATTGCTGCTCTTTATGTCCTTCTGGTATGGGACCTGTCAAGGGGAAGAACCAGCCTCTGCATGCAAGAAAAAAGATAACTCCCAGGGTATGGTTGCTTTAAAGGTGTCTTAAAAAGTGGGAAATCACACAAACTGGAGAGTAAGGTTCCTGTCAACACACTCTGCTGGGGCTTAGCTCTTCAGAGCAGCATGGAGAAGCAAGAATCAGGCATGTGCCTTCCTAAAATATTTGTTTGATTACTGTCACCCACTAATTACGTGAACCATCGAGCTCATCAGTCATGTGAAACTGGGAATGCCTGAGATGTTGTCCTACCAAAACTGGCAGCGCTGCCATTCAGCTTTTCCACACTGGTGTGGAGGTGACTCCTGGATCTACCAGCAGCTGCAGCACATGCTGTATGTGTTTTAAGAGGCAAAATAAATGTTTGGGCAGAGGCAAAATCCGCCACTGGCCTGCAGGCACAGCCACATGCAATCTAACTGGCAGGTCATTGTAGAGGCACTTAGGTTTGTTTCCTCAAGGCTGAATGTTCCAAAGGCAGGTGAGTGATGTCTGATGCAGGGGAGCATGATGTGCACAGCTGGGTCTCATCTCCCCTCATCCATGTGGGTCTGCTGGTGTGCTTAGGGAACAGGGAGAAGGGGACCATGGTGGCCTGCACAGAGCAAGAGATTTGTGGCCCTTCCCAGTGGGATGGGGACAAAGGCCACAGGTCAGATGTTCCGACCCATCCCCACACCCAGTCACCGGCAGATGTGTTTGCACATGGCAGATGTCACCAGCAGCACAGGGTTTGCATGTGCCGTGGCTAATGCACTTTCCATTTTTCTGGCAGAAAGGAGCTAGACCCATGTCTGTATCCGGGCAGGGGTTACTGAGCTGCCTAAATCCAAATGATGTCATCTTGCACAACCTGAGAGCAAACAGCATGTCCGGGGCAAAAGGGAAGTGGGAATCCATCCCTAAATGCCACGGCTGGCGCCAGCGTGGTGCCCTGTGCCAGCAGATCGCTGGGTCCCCAGCACCTCCTGCCCACACGGCTGTGCCCTGGTGGCTTGAGCCACAGGCTGGCAGGTTATGGAGGCCACCGATCGCTGCAGGGGGATGTCAGGCAGAACTTACACCTGCACAGGTGTGAGCACAGGTTGTGCTGCCATAGTACCGTGTCCTAGTACTGTATCCTTCTTCCCACCGAGCCTGAGGCCCAGAGGGTAACGAACCCTTTTCAGCCTGGACAGGTGCTTCGTGCAGGTGTGTCTGCTTTAGCAAACTAAGCAGAAGGTGCAGGACATGATATATGGAGGGGGAAGAGGAGGGACAAGGAAAGGTGCATCTCTACGGACACCCCCCAGGAGCTGGGACAGACAAGACCCAGAGGCAGCTCCTTGCCCCTCCAGAGGCAGATGGAGGGGCTCGGGGAGCTGATGCCCTTTGCTCCGCTTGTGCAAACCGCTCCTTCGGCAGCTTCCAGCCCCACGGGAGCGGATCTCGGGGACCAACACCTCGATCCCGGGCGGGCGAGGAAGCGCCGCCTCCCTCATGTGAGGGCGGGCAGAGGTCGGGGCCGTGCGGGGCGGCGGCGGCAGGAGCGGGTTGAGTGCGGGCAACATGGAGCTGCTGCCCAGCCTCTCCCCCGTCACCTGGCTGCTCCTCGTCGCCTTCCTTTGCCTCGTGGCCCTGTAAGTAGAGGCCAGTCCCCCGGGTGACCGGGAAGGAGGCGAGCCCGGTGCCGGCAGCCGGGGAGTTCACGTGAAACAGCGCTGAAAGCAGCCGGGGCTCCCGTGCTGCCCTCGGGGGTGAGGGGGGGACTGCGGGGCCCCGCTGCCAGCGGGAAGGGAAGGAAAACGCTGGGTTGGGCGGGGAGGGACATAAAAGAGAAATGCTGTTTTTTTTATTTTTTCCCCCCCCGGTCAAGGAGAAGTGACTTCCGCATGTTTTGAGGGCCGCCGGAGTCCTTGGGCTGTGCCGGCTGGGAGCGGGGCAGGGTGGTGCCGGCGCTGCTGCCTGCGGAACCCCCCCGATTTAAGGGGTTATTTTTGGCAAAACTTCGGCTTATGTGGCTCAGGGGAGCTGTAGTGAGCTATACAACCAAAAACTTAATGTTGCTGTTGTAATTTATGTCCCTGCTGTGCTGCTGAGGCTCGACCACCTGAGCATCGCAGGAGGTCTTTGCAAAGACAAACACAAGGGCAGGTCTCCGCTCGGGAGTTTGATCGCTCTGAGACCTCTCCTCACTCACCTGAGTCACACTTGTCTGATCTGGGCAACTAAATGAGGCCCCTGAATAAAGACCTGAGGTGCCCATGTACACTGCTTTGGCAATGCTGGGCTGTAGCTCCTTTTAGCACTTGTCTCATAGTGAAAATGTACCCCAAATTATCTTGTTCCCCAAGGACAGATGCAGTGTTCGTGCATTTAGTGCAAAGAGGCTGTCCTCAGTAGGGCTGCTGCTGCTGGTGGTCTATGATTTCAGCTTTCTCTGGGTGACAGGAAGCAATTATTTAATCAGTTCACTGTGCTCGGGATGATGAATCTGCTCTTTTCATTGCATGAATGGATCTCACATTTTCATTACTTGGCAGCTATGGGATATGGCCCTACCGGACCTTCAAGAAGTTGGGCATTCCTGGCCCACGGCCTCTGCCATTTGTGGGAACTTTCCTGGAATACCGGCATGTGAGTACCAGCAGCTGCCAGCTCTGTAGCTGCCTTAGGTTCTTCTTGTGGCTGGAGCTGGTTTTCCCCTTCTTCGGGCATCACTTTCCTCTGCCCTTGATTCAGTCAGTTGGAAATTATGCTTTTAGGTAGGAAGCACAGCACAAAAATGCAGGCTGACCTGAGTGAGGTGGCTGTGTCTTATAACTACTTTGTAATTTAAATTATTAGTTCCCCTCTGTGTTTCTCCCTGTTCCTGAGCAGCTGAAGTTCTGTTAGAAACAAAGGAAAAAATGTACTGGAGAGATGCCTCAGACTAAGCTATTTTCTTCATGTTTCTTTGCCCTTTTTGTCATAAACATGAAGAGGCTGAATTATCCCCAGGAATGCCTCATCCAGCCACTTGCTCTTGGGCCATCCTAAGACTGAGCCAAACAAATACATTTTTAAATACAACTCGAATTTTATTGAGTTATCAAACCTTATCAAATAACTAGGTAGTAGCTTGTCCCAGATAACCTATCACAGATGAAGAGCAAATGTACTGGCCTCAAAAAAGGAGGTGTTTTACTTGTGTTTGCTGGGTTTATTACATGTGGCCTCTTACTAATGAATTAGTGAGTGTTGTAAGTTTCACCCTTACATGTAACCTCAGTTAAAACCCTAATGGAAACAAAACAAAAAAGCCATTTTCATGCCAGTTCAGGAGCTGCTGTGGAAGATGATATTAGGACAAGGCAGTAGCAGCTCTGACTTGTTGAGCTGAAGGTGAAAGGACACCCTGGGATCTAGTTCTGCCTCCTAACTCTGCTCACACTAAAACTGTGTACTCTCTCATACCTTGCCTTCATTACAGTTTTAGGTTGCCTGGTGTAACTTGAAAGGGCTTTTTTTTATTCTTTTTTCTCTCTCCTCTCTTTTTTCTCTCCAATGCTGATGTCCCCTAAGCATCTACGTGATGCTTCACAGCAACCATGCACTTCTCAACCTCATCCTCTGCCAGTAACAATGGGTCTGTGGGATGCCCTGTGCTGCCAGCTGTGACGTGCTTTGATTACTTTTCACTAGCAAACGTCTCATTTCTCCTTTATTCTTTTCCAGGGAGTCCACAATTTCGATCAGATGTGCTTTGAAAAATATGGAAAAATCTGGGGGTGAGTTTCTGCAGAAAAAAACTACCTGTTTGGGGTGCTGCACACCCCAAAATACAGAATGGATAAAGGTACCTTGCCATCATGCCTCTGAGCACTGTAAATCCAGCAGAGACAGCTTGGGAAAATCCAGGTTCACCACTGGGAAAGTCTCCACCCATCTCCCCAAGGCTTCTCTCCTGCAGAGATTTCAGTGTGGCGTGGGGCTGGGATGATGGTGGCCAGTTTTGGGGGGTCACTTGTTTGCATAAGCTTTGAAAGTAACCTTCATTTCTTGGTGTCAGACTGAGCCTCCTGCCTTTGAAGCTGCTCTTCTGCCTGTCTGGAGCAGAAAGCAAGCTGCAGGCTGCCACAGGGTTTTTCATCTTGCTCCCTGCTTCTCCCAGAGCTAGGGCACGAGGTACCTTTCAACCTGCCTCCCCACTCCCTGCACAGAGCAGGTTGTGTGCAGGGGCCTCTTATCGTGCTTCTATTGAGAACTTCTCAAACCGGAGTAAAATTGCTGTGCAAAAAAAAATATATATATATATCCTGGGAGGCTTCATGAAACCTGGTGCATTTTTTTTAAAGATTAAATGTTCTCAGTCTTCTTGAAGATGGCAGCTTCCCTCAGCTGTGGCCCAAGGCT
This sequence comes from Pitta sordida, assembly GCA_013390025.1. NCBI lineage: Eukaryota > Metazoa > Chordata > Aves > Passeriformes > Pittidae > Pitta > Pitta sordida. The sequence continues at coordinate 408,462 of WEKX01017334.1, forward strand.
CCCTACCCTTTAGCCCACACCACGACTTTTAAGTTTTTCTGTCTCTGTTGATTGGAAAACAGAGGAGACAGATGAGTTTTTTGCCTCTCAGTGCCTTGCAGGCCAGGCAGGAAATCTCTTTACCCCACAGGTAAGCTGTTCAGCCTGGATTTATTGTCTCCAGCTACCAGCAGCAGGGATGGAGCTCAGACAGCCCAAGTGCAGGGGATCAATGTTGTGGCAAAAGCTGCCTTTTATATAAACCCACACTGCTTTGGCAACTCCTTACTAGTACAGATGATTGCTAGAAATGCTCACGCTGCCCATGTTTGGCACTTTCTTTTCTTCTCCTTTTTCACTACATAATAAAACCGTTTTGGCCTCATCTTTGTGGCTGTTTTGTCAGAGGGGACTCAACTGGCCCAAACCCTTTGTGCCATGGCTCTGGCCACAGACAGAGGTTTCTGTTGCTCCCAACTGACCATGAGCAATGGACTGACAGTGGGTTTCTCTTGGCTTAGGATTTATGATGGCAGGCAGCCTGTGCTGGCTGTTTTGGACCCCATCCTCATCAAAAACATCCTGGTGAAAGAGTGCTACACCACATTTACTAATCGCCGGGTAGGTACCTAGTCCTGTGCTTTGCTCTCCACGTGCAGCAAGAAAGAAGTTTTTTCTTGGTTTCTGTTCTCCTCTGAGCCCTTCAGCAGGTGCTTTCTCTGTGGTGTGCTCCAGTTTATTGATGGTACCAACATGAAAACTCTGCCAGGGAGATGTAGGGGCCACTCTGGCTGGGACATTGAACCATCAGCCTGGATGTCCCCAAGGGCTGATGTCATTTATGGCTCTTACACTTTTGTTTCCATTTCTGTTGTTTGCTGTTTGAGGCAGAGCTGCCATGATTTCAGGGAGCAAGTGGTTACTCCATGTGGGTCTTTCTTGGCATTCGTGTCATGTGGAAGGTGGCTGTAAACCTTCACCTGTCTCCCTGTATAACCATGTTCCTTTTGCTGCAACAGAACTTTGGTCTGAACGGGCTCCTGGAGTCAGCCCTCAACTTGGCTGCGGATGAGCAGTGGAAGAGGATTCGTACAGTGCTGTCTCCAACCTTCACCAGTGGGAAGCTGAAGGAGGTAAAGCACAAGCCACTGGTACTTTGCATCAGTAGCTAGAGGAGGAGGTTTGAGTACAGACCTTCCCCTCAAACAGGGAAGTTGCCCTGCCAAGATGGTGTCCGTGAGCACCTGCGTTATTGGTGCAGTTCAGCAATGCAGTGTCTGTCTGCCATCATGGGGAGGGAGTCAGGAGAAGGGGATGGAGGACCAAATGGCACACAAGGAATTGCAAGCTGAGGCTGTTGGCCCTGTGACCTGTGTTTTCATCTTGCCGAGCACATCACTCAGACCATGGTTGTCTATTTTCCATGCACATGGGAGCCATGGGCACTCCCAGCTGGAACAGATGCTTAGCTGGAATGGGACCTGTGTGTGGATTTTGGGAGGAAAGCCTTGCTCAAAGTCAGATGACTTCTGTGCACTAATTGTTAAGAGGAGAGAAAGCAATGTCTGAGGCCTGGAAATGAGACCTTCCTCTTGCTTACTCCTCCTCCCCAAGACAGAGTTGACAGGTGGCAGTGAGGAAGAGTCACCAGTGCTTTCTGCTTTGGTTTGCATTTCAGATGTTCCACATTATTAATCACTATGGTGAAAAATTAGTGAAAAACATTGAGAAGAAAGTGGCTAATGATGAATTTGTGGCTGCGAAGGAGTGAGTAACTGTGTGGGGCTGACAGGAAAGGGTTTGTATTCAGTGTGGGGAAGGGACTTCTGGAGAGTCTTTTCCACGCTGCAGCAGAGATCCCTTGTCAGCTATGGATGCAAACTCCACAGCAGGCATGGGCATGGAATGTTCCTCAGCAGCAGGCTTGCTGTGCAATCTCTTTTACAGATGGAAATCAGAAAATAGTCTTTGTTACCTTGGACTGCAGTTCAGTGCTTTCCAACTATGGCTTAGGTTTTTGAAGCTGAGAAAAATTGGGGAATTAATGCAAATGGGGAAACTTGGGAAAATATAATGATAGTTACTGTCAGATTAGGACAAACCTACTATGTTAGGACTCTGCATGAAGCGAGATTCCCTCTCACAGTGATTGTTCCTAGATGGGCTCTTATTTACTGCTGTGGTTGAGTTCATCTCATTCACTCTCTCTTCTTCTCTACTCAGCATTTTTGGAGCCTACAGCATGGATGTGGTGGCCAGCACTTCTTTCAGTGTCAATGTTGACTCCATGAGCAACCCCAATGACCCCTTTGTTACCAACATTAAGAAATTTCTCCAATTCAGTTTTCTAAGTCCTGTGTTCTTATTATTAGGTATGACACACTTCATCTCGTACAGTCCTGAATCACTGTCAAAGGTGGTGACGACCTGGTAGCTCCCTTAGTAGCTTTGAGCTACAGGAGGTGCTCAGCACTTTGCAGGATTAGATTTACTGTAGCAGATCTGCAGGAATATTTCCCCAGGGAAACCACAGTGAGGATTTGTACAGCCCATGGGGGTCTTGGCAGCATCCTCCTGAGAGCAGAGACCCTGTTTGCAGAGACATGATGGGGGGCTGCTCTGTCATAGAGGGCTGTACTTACTGTGGCATTGTGGGTGTAAAGTAACATATGGAAGAGATTCCCCGTGAGAGTGTGCTGCTGCATTCCAGCCGTGGTCAGGTAGAAAGAGCAGAAGGCAACAAAAAGCAATTTTTGGGTCAAGGTCCAGATTTACCCCTCTCCTTTCTGTGCTTTGTTTGTGCCAGTTTTGATTTTCTTGGGGCACCTTTGAGCTCAAATATGTTGTTCTTCCTTTCTAGTGTTGTTCCCCTTCGTTGTCCCTGTGCTGGAAAAGATGAAGGTGACTCTGTTACCCTCAGAGGTCATGGACTTCTTCAGGGGTATCTTTATGAAAATGAAGAAGGAACGGGAAAAAGGCAACAGCACGGTGAGTCCAGCCCAGGTGGCCTCTTCTCTTCAGAAGTGTGTTGTCCTGAGTTCAGGAGGGAGATCTTCAGAAGCTGTGGTGTATCGCCTGCTCTCCATAGCAGCTCATGGCTCACCATTCCTGAGGAGGGACAGAACTGCCCTGCCTGGGCATCCAAGTGGAGAAAGTGTCTGGATTCATAGAGGGTCTCTAGCCCAGACCTCGTCGTGCACTAAAGCCATGAGCTCCCACTGGGGTGTGAGTGGAGCAGATTCCTCAGCAAGGCACTTGTGCTGGACAGGGTCTGCCTCCTTCCCACCCACATCTTCTCTGACTGCCTCTGTTTGTCCCCAGGACCGGGTTGATTTCCTGCAGCTCATGATTGAATCGCAGAGCTCAGATGATGGCTCCAAGTCTGCTGAGGCCAATTTGGACAAAAGTATGTCTTGAGATTTGTCATCTTCTCAGCAGAAGGCAGTAGTTCCTTGTCAGGTGAAAGGGGGGAGGTAGGGAGAGGATTGTAGCGGGTAATCCCATGGGAGATTCAAGGTCTCAGTAGTGGGACTGTAATGATGTTTATGAGATCAGCCATATTTTTATTATATCACATTTCCTGGGATAAATCCTGAGGTGTGTTCGTGTAACAAAGGCTAAAAAGAGTGGCTGTTTCCTTACTCTCATTTCTTAATTTTGTATTTTCTGAAGGCCAGCAATGTTGGCTGTGTTTCAAACAGCACACAAAGCACATGTGTGTGCTCTTGTTTTTTGTTTTGGCCCAGGAGCATGGTCCCAGAAGATAGCAGAGACTTTCTAAATCAGGTTCAGATTGCACATACGTTGGTTCTGTTCTTAAAGAAAGCAATACAACACTGCTGATCTTGACAGCAGTTTTCTGGCTCTAGAGCTGCCAGATCCACCCTTTTGTGGTACCAGAGGGTAAGCTGGATGTTTCCTTCACCAACTGTTAAGTAGTTAGGAGCAATTTTACCTACACTGATGATGGAATCCTGAATTCCCAGAAGTTAGTTACTGTACTTTTCACCTCCTTGTATGTGCTTTTCTGTCTTTTTTCAGCATTAAGTGATGAAGAGATTCTAGCCCAGTCTCTTATCTTTGTTTTTGCTGGTTATGAGACCACCAGCTCCACCCTCAGCTACGTGGCCTATAACCTGGCCACCCACCCTGATGTGCAGCAGCGACTCCTGGATGAGGTTGAGGCACACCTGCCCAACAAGGTAAAGGAGGGTGGGAAGCTGTTGGGGTTGTTCCCGTCTGTGCCTTGCCAACCCTGAGCCAGAAGTCAGGTTGGAAACAAAACTGAGTGCCTGAGGTGCTGGCACTGAGATTGCCAGTGCCCTGGTCTGTCACCTGAAGGGGAAGCAGTGTGGGAGTGCAGGGGTGGAACTGAAGTGCTGTGCTCACAGCTGTCCGAATCCCTCTCCCAGGCTGCTCCCACGTACAGTGCCATCACTCAGATGGAATACCTGGATATGGTGGTGAACGAATGCATCCGGCTCTACCCCGCTGGGGGCCGGATCGAGAGGGTCTGCAAGAAGACAGTGGAGCTCAATGGTGTGACCATTCCAAAGGGAACCGTGGTCATGATCCCAGCCTTCATGCTGCACCGGGACCCAGAGTACTGGCCAGAGCCGGAGGAGTTCAGGCCTGAGAGGTGAGGGCCACGCAGGGGGAATAGCTGCATGCTCAACCTCAGCCCTGGGAGTGGAAATGGCAGCAAAAGTGGGGAATGCATGATTATAACATTTAAATTAGGCATTTATCATTGTCTGACATCTAGTCCCAGCATTACCATGAGGGGAGTTTTATGATCTACATCCATAAACTGTGCATGGAATTTAATTAACTGCATTGAAGGGAGCAACAGTGAGAGCTGCTCCCAGCAGCTGTAACACTGAGGGGTTTATGGCCTGATATTAAAGCGAGAGCCATTGGGTGACTGGCACAATGCCCTGCAAATCAGCAGTGGAAGGGCAAAGATGGGTAGGAAATAAAACTTAATTTTTAATTCAAGTTATGAAGCAATCTTTGCTTAGGAGCTCTGTCACACCCTGGAAAATGAGGCAATAGCCCAAGGCAGATCTGGGAGACCCTGACCCTGGTCTTCAAGTGGCCATGAAAACATTGTGGGTTGGTCCAGAGAGAGCAGGACCAGACCTGTGCCCTTGCACCAGGAGCTGAAATACCCCTGGAAGGTAGTTCTGGTGTGGAGATGTGGTGACCTTTGGGACAAAGTGTGACAGCAGTATCAGGCAGAAGTTAGGGAGGCAGATGAGCACTGCTGAAATCACCAATGGGACCTGTGGCCACCTTGTTTTGAATTCAGAAGGAAACACCCAAACTGGAGTACATGGCAGTGGGCAGGCTACACCAGTTGCTCCAGTAGCTATATCCTTACTCCAGTGGACAAACAGCGTGGGTGGTTGGGCAGGAGCTCTTTAGGGATCACTTGCCTTGCTGGGAGCTCATCAGAGGGATGTGCCAGTGTCTCACTAGCAAGATACTTCACTGCTGACTTAGTGGGGCTGAGGTTTGTACCTGGACCTCGTGCACTGGGAATGAAAAGGCTCCTGACATGAAAACTAACTGATCACTAGGAAGTACTACTAAAAATGCTCAGTGGCAAATTTCTCTGTGAAGCTGATTGTTCTTTCCTGTTTTTCATGATGAGGAGAGGAATGGCTGGCATGTCTCAAAAGCAACCCTGCCTTTAGTCACACAGGGGGAGAACGTCTTTGTGTTGGCTCAGTCCTTTGATCTGCAGGGAAGCCGTGAAGCTGTAGACCTGTGTGTTTTAGGGTTTGAAATCTGGGTTCAGTTTTGGAGCGGAGAGGAACTTCTGAGAAAAGAGTAGTTACGAAATCCATTAGCATATTTCAGGTATTCCCTGGTCACCTGATGCACCTGGAGTTGCACAACTAACTCTGAGCAGTAGGATAAAAGCAGAGGCATAAGGTATCTATTGAGACAGAAATAAAGGAGTTAGCTGGGTTCTTCTAATATGCACAGAAACAAAAAAAGCTTTTGCCTTCTCAAGCCCCTCATCACTTCACATCTGGAAGCTGACACACCCTGTAACAGTAGCTCTTGCTAACTTGGCTTTTTTTGGTTGTAATCAGGTTCAGTAAAGAGAACAAAGAGGGGTTGGACCCCTACACCTTCCTGCCATTTGGGGCTGGCCCCAGAAACTGCATAGGAATGAGGTTTGCTCTCCTCGTTGTGAAAGTTGCTGTGGTCGTCATGTTGCAGAACTTCTCCTTCAGAACCTGCAAAGACACACCGGTGAGGATGTGGGATGATGTGTTTCATTATCTTCTCTTTACTCCCCCTGAGATGGTCCTACAGTTAAATGGGAATAACTATTTCAATCTCCTAAGTTAATTTTAAGTTTTTCAGCACAGGTTACTGATCCTTTGAGGTTTTCTTAAACCTCTACAGAAACACATTTAATGCTGCTCAGATACTTTAGGCTGAAATCCTGAAGTCCTCTGCCTCTCTTTGGGTGCACCTAAGAATGGGGTCCTTGCTCCTCCATGGTGCACTGTGGGTCTGCCTTGACCCAGCTTAGGAGCCCCTGCTCGAGAGAGGGGAATATCCCCCCTGCCCGCACTAAAGATGTGCTTTGCAATACAAACGTGGCTGTTCTCTGTGAGACATCCCAAGACACCAAAACTCATCTCTTATGGCCCACCAGGCAGCCCTAAAGGGTGACAATTTTCCGGCAAGAGCAATCTGAGTCTGGTTTGAATTGGCAACCCTCTCCCTCTTTCGGACTGTGCAGATCCCATCAGGTTTTGGTTTTGCCTGGGATCCCAGTGCAATATTGGTGGGACAGGCCTTGCAAGTAGGGGCTGTTTGACATAAAATAAATGCAGTAACTGTTGGAAATGATACGTCAGTCCAGCCCTCCTGAGAGCACGGCTGCTCCCAGTGCTTCAGAGGCAGAGGCAGCACTGTGGTGTTGGTTTCCAGCCCGACCTTTCTCTGCACTGGCTGCTGCAAAAAGCTGTGCCATTAATGTGTTTTGGTGGTGAGATGAGCTTGGGAAATCAGAGCAGAGGGGCCAGCAAGTGCATTCAAAGGACATTTGCTGTAAGAAACAGAAAAAATCCTTATTAAATTATTAGTTGGCACGGGTGCTCAGCTGGAATCTCTGCAGACTCAGATTGCAGCTCAACTAGTAACCTGGAGGTGAAAGACTGTAATAGTCCATTAACAATGCAGTGACCTATCCACCCTCCCCCAAGTCTAATGACATTTTTCTAGTCCTCTGCAATCCATAAAATTGATTCTTTTTATAACTGCCTTTAATTAAAAGGAGACAAGTTAAATATGTATTGTATTATTGGTGCCCACAGGTTTATGGGGCTCTTTCAGCCTTTTTTTCTACAGAAGATGTCGTGTACATCAGATTAGAGTAGAAGGGAAAAAAATCATGCTGGAACATCCCTTTGGAATATGTATCTGGAAGCTGCAGCCTCCTCTCACTCCTGCACTGATGGCACATTGGGCTCCAAGCCATATTGCTTAAATTTCCTGAAACAAAGCTTAGTGGGATATGGTGCCCTGAATGTGGCTTGTTGAGCTGGGGATGTGTCACCCTTGTCCTGACAGGGAGAGGGAGAGCTGGGATGCAAGCAGCTGGTAGTTGTTTTGCATGAACACTGGTGATAGTCCCGCTGTAAGTGGTGCTGTAGGAAGTGCATTGAAAGCAGGTGGTAGCTGGGCTGTGTGGGGGCTGTGGGGCTGCTGTTGTTGTGTCTTTCCTTTTTCCCAGCTTACCTGGCTGTTTTGGTTTTTCCCTCCTGCTCAAGATCCCGCTGGTTCTGGACACGAAAGGTTTCATGCAACCAAAGAAGCCCATTGTCCTGAAGATGGTCCCCAGAGCCCAGGCTGACCTGAAGAAGTGAAAGAAGGAGGAACAGAGCAAGAGACTCTTATTTGATGGTGTTTCCTGTAACTCTTGAGAGGAGAGCAGGTTGATGTGTGCACTGTAGGAATGTCAGAGGTGCAACTCCCCCCACTTCACAGGGGTTTGGCCCATCATAATTAGATGAGCATTATCCTAAAGAACACGAGCCCCAGATCTTGCTGGCCCCAATCACAATAGGCATTTTGCAAGACCATTTGCACTCGAGTTATTTGGGCTTTTTTTCTCTCCATCTGAAGAGGCACTTTCTAAGCAATTTGATTCCAGACACTGTCAGTCTCTTCTGGCAGTGTAATTTAAATCAAGATAGGGAGAGCAAATTGCACATAGTTAAGTAATGCTGCCATTGCTCCTGTTCCCACTGCCTGCTGGGTAACTCTGTGTGTCTCCTGGTTTTATTCTCCTGAGAATGCTGAGTTGTCCAGAGCTATTTCCTCAGCTCTGTGCTATGACCCTGACAAGTGTTAAAATGGTCGCATCCTTGAAGAACTGAATGCCTGCAGCAAGTTTTCTGATGCTGATTTATTTAGATTTCTGTATGATTTTAGGTGGCTTTTGCGTGATTCTGAGTGCAGATGAGTTAATGTAGGAGCCCAGAGAGAAGCAGTTACCCCTAATGACTGGAGATCTGCAGAGTGGGAGATGAGTGTCCCACGTGTGTTTTGTGATTGTTTGCTTATTTTGCCATGGGCACGTGGCTGTCTCCCATGGAAGGGATTGTCAACACAGGCACATTCATACTGTTGTCTTGACACCTTTTAGTCTTGTTTTGTAAGACCAATTTAACTGAATTAATAATGGTGCAAGGTGCAGCACTGAGAGCCTTCAGATGTCCTGGGCAATCCTAGTCTGGAAGAAAGGTGCTTTTGGCTATTGAGAGCTTCAAAGTCTTGCTGGACTTTGTAGTTTTTGTAGAGTCTAAAAGACCTGTGTGCTGACATTTTGTATTATTCCTCCAGAAACTGCTGCTGGAGTGCTAACTGCAATAAAAAGCTCACTTACCTCTTCTGTAACCAGTCTGTGCCAGTCTCTGCTTCTGTGCTTTTTCCCTACACAGGTGATTCTTCTGTGGGTCTCACAAGCCTTTGGCCAGGTGACAATGTCCCATCACCTCTCCCAGCTGGATTCCTCACTTTGTTTTGGGGAGCCTCAAAAATCCATGCTACAGAGTGGAGATAGAAGTTCTCTTTTGCGTTTCATTCTTTGACTGTCACCTTGTGGCACCATGAATCAGTGAGGACATGGTCTTGCTGGTCTCAGCGAGGCATTTGTCTTTCTGTGGAAGTGGAGGGATTTGATTCCAGCATCTGCTCTGTGCTGCAGGGGTTCAAAGAGCTCTCAGCTCTCTCCTAAACTCCTCATGCACCTTGTCTGCCTGTGCCCTTCCACAGGAGGGTGTCTTCTGCTTCCACAGATTCCAAAAATTCCAAAAATGTTGCAAAATTTGGCTTAGGAACTTTATTCACTTTATTACATAGCAAGTTTTTTATTTCTTTTATATGGAGATAGATTCTGCATATTTTATTATACATTCTTTTTAAACTTTCTATATTTTTTAGGAATTAAGTAGAAAACCTCAGAAGAGATACAATAACCTTTCTGCAGCAAATTAAATTCCCCAGTGAAAGGCACCCTTGACTGGAGGTGTAGGGGAGGAGTGAAGCTGCTTCTCTAGAGAGTCAGCAGTGAGCTGTGTGAGAGGGTTAGAAAATTCCCAGCAGCTCGGGCAGCCATGGCTTCCCCTTCTGCCTTCGTAACCTGCAGCAGAGCAGCTCCCTTCTGCCACCAGTGTACAAGAGTGACAATTCATCTCTGTTTTCAGCTGTTGTTGTCCCCTTATTTTAAAGCCATGGCAGAGTGTTTTTGACGGCACATCTCAAGGGAGAACGACAAAATGTGGAGGCAGTTGGACCCCTGGAGAACAAACAGCTGAAAAATGCCTGTGCTGTCACAGTGGTTCATAAAAAGGGGCACTGAAAATCCTCGGGTCTCTGCTTGGAGACGTGACTGAGAAGATGAGGGTGACAAAGTCACACGCAGTGTCACAGGTCAGGGATGAATTAATAACCTTGCTGGGGTGAAGGCCATAACTTGTCCAGTGCCAGCAAGGGAAGGGTTTTGCCTCCTCGCCCTATGCCCATGTTGGAATTAATCACTCACACACAAATGTCAACACAACGGAAAACATCCTTCAGGGTAATGGCTCTCACAAAGCTGCTTAACATTTTGGAAATACGCAGTTCACTTGCAGGTGTCAAAGGATTTCGGCCTCACTTGTGTCTGTTCAAAGGCATCTTCATCTGCTGCACCCTGTGCCAATGAAGTGGGTGAACAGGCTGCTGTGCCAGGCAACGCTGATGTTCCTGCAGAGAGACCAGCACAGCACTGCTGCATCTTCCAGCACCTGCCTGGGATTCTGGCAAGGGACAGAGCGATGTCGAGCTGTGCCAAATCTCATCTTTGTTTTGCTGAATTCGGTTGTGCTTCAGAGCAGAAAGCACACACCTTTGTCAGTTCCCAGTTGTCCTACAGGGAGGTTTGCCAGCAGATTTTGGATTTGTGGAGTGGTTGGGTGGGACCTTGCAGTTGGGAATTGCTCTGATGCTGTAGGTTTTGCAGCAGCCACAGTACCTGGGAAAGTGTTTCCTGGGTTTATTCCAGACTGAGCAGCTGTTTGGGAGATGTTCTGTGTCAACTCTTTCTGCTCTGATTTCCAGAGGTAACGAACGAGCACCACTCTCCCATTGCCAGGGAGAATAAAACTGTGCTCTTCAACAGCCCTGTGCCTCGGTTTACCTGCATGTATAATTTTAAAAAATTATTTATAGTCAGGCAATAATGAGCTCTGATGTATGTCTGCCTTATGCCATGCTTTGATTCAGATCCCAGCAAGGTCACAGAGTGAGCAAATGGGTTTCCTTTTGCAGGACACTAAAGCAGAAGAGCTTCAGGAGCTCATCTGATGTGCTCCAGCTACTAACATCTTGAAGCAAGTCCTCTAATCCCTGTAACACCCATATAATGTGGCCTATGATAATATAGGGCCCTGTGCCTCAACTCCTTTGCTCTGGGTACCCCCCTGCTGTAGCAAAGCTTCAACTGAGCACTAGCTCCTTCCGGAAGGATGGTCCACCCTCAAGTGACATCATTCAGATCTGGCCCCACTCACCCATTTTTCAATTATTTAGGCTCCTTTCAAGCGAGAACACCCACTTGGTTGTAACATACTGCTCCCTCAATGAAGTGCTGCTGCTGGGCTCTACATGTGTTTAAGTCCTTTGCTGGCTCTCTGTCCCCCCTCATCATGGGTGGGAGGTCCTGGGGCCAGTTCCAGGTAGAATAGTTGTGCCTGCCACGATTTGCAAGACACTTGGAGCTTTTCTGACCCTGACCCAGGCTTGCATAGAGGTTGTCTGTATTATTGCTGCGGATGCTGTACTGGATGTGCTGCTGAGGAAACAGGCCTCCAGACACTCGTATTGAATGCTCAATTTGGTTAAAATCGATGGAATAATCAGCCCACAGAGTCTGCCCAAAGGTCAGGGAGCAGTGATTTTTTCCTGCAGCAACTTTGGTCCTCAGTTCTTGTTTTAGTGTGAAGACTGCAAGCAAAAGCACTTCAGCAGGTGGGTTATCAAAGGGTTATAACTGCTGGTATTTGGCTGACAGGCTGATATAACAAATGCATAACAAGGTCTCTTAAAATAGAGAGCTAAGTTCTTTGCAGTGCTTCTTTCTTCAAAGGGGCAAGTGATGGACATGATGCAGGCTGGGCTGGTGTCCTGCCAGGCAAAATGCAGAAGAGCCTTGAAGAAGGGTCCCCCAGTGTGGAGGAGGAGGATGTCAGGAGAACAGGGTGCTGGACCAGGGGGGATAACCCCCTTTTTCTCACCCTATTCCATCCCCCCCAGCCTCTCCCTGTTTGTCTTACAGAGGCGTTTCTGTGGCTCCTCAGTTCCACCTGTGCTGGCAACAGCCACAAGTACAGCCAAAGGACTCAGCAACGGGAGGACCTGTCTCTACCTCCCTCCTCACTCCTGCACACGTACAGTAGCAGCTGGACACACGACATACTGTGGGCTGAAATTTGCAGAAGCACTTTGATCTTTCATTTCTAAGCTCAGCGATCCAATCCCCCGCAGAGCAAAGGTAAACGGCTGCGATGCTGCTTCGGCAGACTCGAGGTTTCGACTCAAACAGCCGTCATTTAACCACACTTTTAAAGCTGGTATCATTTGAATGTCATATGTCAAACTGATGCTCCTTCCACTGAAGGCAAATAGCTGTTTATTCCCCTCGCAGCTGGCCAGCAGTCTGACATTCATTACTGAAGCCTTGCAGCTGCCAGGGATTGAAGGTACCTGTAGGAGTGTGTGTATCAAAGCCTTCCACCTCTTAAGGGTTATTCCCTCTAATAACACCTCATAGGTTTTAGCTCAGGCCCATTTTACAGCTGCTGTAGGTCTGCAATTGTTTTTTCCCGTGTCTGAACAAGGTCAGGCATTGTTTTTTTTGCCCAAAATCTGTCCAAAATTATGTTGTTAGCTCATTTTTCCTGGCTTCTCCTGGGTTCGGGCTCTCTGTCACCAGCCTCTGAGGTTTATGATGTGATTGTTCCTCTGCTTGATCTTACGGCAGTGGGCAGCAACCAGCACTCAGGATTGTGGTGCTGATGCCCCAGCCGTGGCATCTTGGTGCAACTCCAACTCTCCTTGAGGCCAGCACTGCAAATTTTGTTTCTGGGGCACAAGTTCATGCATGAAATACCTGATATTTTGTGGTTTATTAGGTGCTAAAATGTTCAATTGGCTGCAGAGGAGTTTACAGAAGGAAGGGGGGAAAAAAGGCAACAGAGATAGTCAGATTAGTTTGCATTTAGACATTGCCTTGAACGTCACAGAACAATTTACACCTGTACAAGGAGTCTGGAGCGTTCTGTCGAGTCAGACCTGGAGCATTTTACAGCCACTTTGCACAGACATAAATGATAGCATAAGGTGCAAAGGAAACAGCCAGCCGGACAATTACAGAGCGTCTTCACACGCCTTATTAATCCTCATTACAGCCCTCTGTGCTGAGACTCGGCACCTTCCCTTCCCCGACGAGGGCCAGCGAGGCTGTGAAGCCAATTTAACCACCTGCCAAACTTGCAGTGTCTGACTGCTGCTATCGACGTGTCCTTGGTCCTGGGGAGCTGGATGCTCCTTGCCAGCGCCTGGGGTGCATCTTGCTAAATTACAGTGAGGGAATCTCAGCTGCCTCCTGTCCTACCAGGCTTCTGAGCAATGTCTGATGTTATGCTCAGCTATATACATGTATGTCTTTTTGTCCATTTTTCCTTTTAAGCTCACCTCTATGGATGTCTAAGGAAGCTGGGGTGATGTTTATCTCTTCCTTATCTGTGCCCGTGAAACAGGTCTGTGTGTGCATACAGGGTTGTGAGCCTCAGGACACAAGGAAATGGGTGAAAAAAGGGATTATTCAGGTGTTCTTGGATTGAGAAGCTGGAGGCACTGCCAGCATGTGTCTGACCCGTGCCTGTGCACTCAGGTTAACGCCCCAAAATACAGCTGCCAGCATGGCCCTGTATCTACAGGAGCGTTTCTGTGAGATTGCTGTAGCTCTCACATCTATGGCTGGTACTGAAACTCCTTTAAAGAGAGTTTCAGCCCGTGTTTCCCAGCACTCCCAGAGTGCTCACCCCATTTCCCACTCAGAGCTTCCTGGTTAAAGGCTGGTAGACCTAAATTTTCCCGCTGAAGATGACAAGAAAGACCTGGAAAGTGTTGAGCCACACAGGCAGGAGACAGCCTGAATAGTAAGACTGGATGTACACAGTCATGAGATTAGCTGTCTAATGTCCTTTCTGGGAATCTTATTAATGTTATCTTATTATTCCATAATAGATATAACCCATGTGCTAGTGCTGGCAGGCTGTAATTGGGCCTTGCCAGGGAATTACTCATATTTTTCATTCTTGAAGGAATGAAGAGCGTATTCGGTTATGCTAACGACCTCATTTGTGTGGATTCCATTCACTTGATACGTCTCACTCGTGAAGTATTGCAGCCAGAGCGATGATTTCTCACTCAAAGTAAACGTCGAGGTGTCTCGCAGCAGATGCTCTCCCCTCCAGATGCTGAGCGGGTGCCTCGCTGTGTTTGCCTCTCCTTTGGCAGCTGCAGACTCGCCCAGATGTGGGGCTTTTTGCTGGTGGTGATGCACATCTTTCCCTCTCGGTGTCTTGGAGTGCTGCAGGAGATGTGGAGCTCTTCGAAATGGAGCAATGTTATCTGTCACTGCTTTATACGTAAATCCTTTCTGCCTATTTAGTACCCCTTGTTTGGGCCTTGGGCCGTAGTGTCTGCCCAAGTTCTGAGCTGAGGGGCTTTTTAACTCTCCACAGGGTATAAGTGATAGTTTCAGCTGTGAAGAACCCTCCTCCCCATACTCACAATTACCCTCCTTTGTGTGCATATCAAAGCACAGGCAACATACCCTTGTCAATAAAACCCTTTCTAATTCTTTTTTATCCTCCCCAGGGGAGTCCTTAGAGCCCCATGGAACCTCAGCAGCCCTTTAATTCCTCACACTTTGGTCCTCGCTGCTGCTTGGGGCCTGTTGTTGCATCAGCAGTGCCGGCTGTGAAAAATGCTGTTCCCTAATCGAGCAGAGCTGTGGCTGCTGAATGACACAAAGCTTTACCTGCCCACAGGGACCCGCCGCGCCGGCTGCTGCTTCTGCAGCGCTATCAAAAATGTTGCCGTGCATTTGTTTGGAAAATGTCTTTATCCAGCCAGGAGAAATGTCCCTTGAAGTCAACTAACCAAATAAATAAATAAGCGTCAAAGACGACGCGGCAAAGGAAAAACCCAAAAGTTTCTGGAGGGAAATAAGTGATGGATTGAAAGAGATTTGAGGCTGTTTTGTCATATAACTCTGCGCACGATGTGACAAGAGAGGGTCCTCACTGCGCTGCTTCCTGTCTTCCACTTCAAATGAAGTCCTGAAAATGCTGATTTAAAAGGGTCGAGGAAACAAAATAATACAGTCTGATGCATACTGTGGAGGTTTCTTACACCTTCTGAACTTATTTTCATAATACATATATCTGCCGGTGCCTGTGTCAAAATGAAGATCCTCAACCAAAGTACAGGAGGGATGATGGAGCTACTTGAAGTTTTTCAATGTTCATGAACAAATCTGAGCAAAGAGGTGAATATTTTCACTTTTCACATGTAATAATATCAACAAGAGGAACCCTGACCTGGAATTTGTCTTTGCTTTCCCAAGGCATCCCTGAGCGGTCTGTGGAGAACAGAGGAAAATGTTGATTAATAACACTGTTAATGAAAATAAACACAGGCTAAAATTCCAAGCACCGTGTTTGCTTCTCAAAGCGTCCAAGGATAGCAACAGATGCAATAAGGCAGAAATCCACTTTTGCAGCCAAGGGATAATGTTTCATACTTTGGACACAAGCCTGGGGAGGGGGAACACACCACCCTTCGCAGAGCAGCCTGTGACCTTGAAGCTTTCTTGTGTTTGAAAAACCATCTCAAACCTGAACGGTCCCGAGAGTTTACAGTCCCAGCCCCTGCAAAGGGTTTAGTATCATCTCCTGACCTTCATGGCACCCGGATACTCTTCCTGTCCCATGGAAATGTCCATTGGCTTTTTCCATCTGCCTATTTATCTCATTGATTTGACCAAAGGAATTATGGGATTGAAAGAAAATTAATAGTTGCCTGCCCAGCCAGCTCCTTATTTTGATTCATTCCATTCTTGTCACTTTGAGTGAACTAAATAATTAATTGTGTTACCAAAAACAATTAGGGCTAATATCACACAGATTACAATACCCAGTTCTAACAGTAATATTGGTAAGAACATCTAAATAACCTGATCTGTAATTATAATCTGGCTGTTTAGTGATGCACAGGTTTGGGGCTTTCTCTTGCTCCAAATTTTGGCCAGCCACATTGATTAAATGAGAACTTTTTATAGCTGGTGTTCAAATTATCAAATACTTGCCTAAAGCAATCCCATTGATCAAGTGTATCATTTGTAATACAAATGTTTTTATTAGGAGGCTTTGTTCAAGATAAATGAAGGATCAAATTAACTGGAGATTGGATTGAGTAGAAAATGCTGCAGCTGGATAATTTCAAGCACCGAAGCTGAACATTTCTTTCAAATGATGAGAAGTCATCAACTAAATCTTAATATAAAACACACACACACAGAGGCACCACTGTATTGATTCCTTTCATTCCTATGGCACTTTTTATCAAAATACATTTGGGTTTTGTGAAATAGGCTTCAAACCCATCACCTCACTGCAACCACAGCAGGCTGAGGTTTTATTCTGCCCNAAAGCTATTTGGGATTACATTTTTTTGCTGTCATGTAGAGCTGTAGATGTTAAGTGGTTGCTTTCTGAAATAACTCTCCCTTCTCTACATCCTGCTCCCAGAGCGACATGTAAAGTGTTTGCTGATACAGGAATTACAGATGTTGGAGGAGCTGCTGTAAACCCTCCCAAGATTTACATCTCCTCCGTGAGGTTTCTCTGCGGGCTGACTTCACAGGGAGAGGTTTTACTGACATTCAGGAGCCTTTTGAATGTGTCTCCAGAGGTATTTGCAATAATCGGAGGAAATCCCTTGAAGCCCATCAGATAAAATACACAGAGTTAGGAAGGGAGCACAGAGGTCATCTAGTCCCCATGGACAAACTATTTTTGGCTTATTCAAGGATATGAAGCCAAGTTTCCAACTCATGCTGAGTGTTGGCTTCATGAGTACCTCCAGGTGCCTGGAGCCTCATCCCAGCTCCAGTTTGGTCCAGCTTAGAGGATGAAAAGAAATTTCATTCTCCTAAAACTGCTGAGTCTCTTCTGAGTGTGGAGTGGAGAGGAAAATTCAGCTCTTATACCTGGATCTGACCACTCCTAATGCCCATTCCCAGTGCTCCACTGATATGTCGGGCTGAAGGCAGCACAGCTTTTAGGGAGAATTACTACTTTATTCATTGCTTCAGTGAAAGAAAAATTGGGCCCAAGTGGAATTACAGGTGACAATAAAAACCAGGGACTGGTTTTTCTCCAATATCATTTGTGGCCACTTCAACTATACGCATATAAATATTTATATGTGAATGCAAGTGCCGTATGTATGTGACATCTATATGTGTTAGCTATGTTACATCTATAGTTTGGAGCTGCAGGCTCTGGGTTGTGAGGCCTTGTATTTTGCTTTTATGCTGTGGCAATAACAGCTGTTGGGTGTTATTTTGGCTNGAGGTTTTATTCTGCCCAAAATTAGGGATGCTATCGAAATACCAACATGCTCTGAAACCCTCTTCCTTCTTTTTTGTCCCTGTTCTGCTGCCTCAGTTACCACCCAATAAAACTCCTTGTGCAGCTCTGGTCTTAACACACAACCCCAACTCCTTTAATCGAGAACAGAGCAATCATTTCCCCCTTTTTGGGCAGGAAAACCAATAGAAGAGAGTCAGCATGAATATTTAACTATTCCAGCATCCATGGTAGCACAGCAGGGTCTGGATGAGATTGAGAGTTAATCCATGACCAGCCAGTGGAAAATGACCATGTGAATGAAATGCTGTTAGTTCATATATATATNTATTTTTGGCTTATTCAAGGATATGAAGCCAAGTTTCCAACTCATGCTGAGTGTTGGCTTCATGAGTACCTCCAGGTGCCTGGAGCCTCATCCCAGCTCCAGTTTGGTCCAGCTTAGAGGATGAAAAGAAATTTCATTCTCCTAAAACTGCTGAGTCTCTTCTGAGTGTGGAGTGGAGAGGAAAATTCAGCTCTTATACCTGGATCTGACCACTCCTAATGCCCATTCCCAGTGCTCCACTGATATGTCGGGCTGAAGGCAGCACAGCTTTTAGGGAGAATTACTACTTTATTCATTGCTTCAGTGAAAGAAAAATTGGGCCCAAGTGGAATTACAGGTGACAATAAAAACCAGGGACTGGTTTTTCTCCAATATCATTTGTGGCCACTTCAACTATACGCATATAAATATTTATATGTGAATGCAAGTGCCGTATGTATGTGACATCTATATGTGTTAGCTATGTTACATCTATAGTTTGGAGCTGCAGGCTCTGGGTTGTGAGGCCTTGTATTTTGCTTTTATGCTGTGGCAATAACAGCTGTTGGGTGTTATTTTGGCTGTGGCCAGTAACAGCTTATTGCCCCCAGTGTAAGATTTAAAACCTGTGACCAGTGCATTTGCTGAAGGAGGCTTAAACTTCCCTCTGGAAAACTGCAGGGTATTGGTGCAAGGTGTATTTTCTGCAGAAGAGCTAGAGCTCTTGTAATAAAAACAAGCAAACAATCAAGTTTATGACTTATATTTAAAGAGATGGGGAGCGAGAGCAGATTAACCCCTTTGTGCTGGAGCCAAGGCTGCGGCACAAGGACATCGCTGCCCAGGGAAGGGAGGGGTGAAAGCAAAGGCATGTATTGATAATGGGCAACTTGCTAGGAGTCCAGCAATTTCATTTCTGTGGAGAACCCAGTGATTGAAAGCAGCGCTAATGCTGATTAATCCTCCTCTCTCTTTTCTGTCTCCTAATTCTTTGCTGCTTGGAGATCTTTCTTCCTTTCAGCTGATTTCTACTGTGTGTGTCGAGGCACCTCATGCTCCATGCAGGGAATACACGTAAAATCCTGCCTTTCTTAGCCTGTATTGCAGTCTATACCACTGTGCTTATCTCTGCTAATTCTGAAACAACCCACGTAATTATTTTAATTACTATTTTAGTAATTTACCACAAGAAAATCTCAGTTTTTTCATCAGGCTTTTGGGGTTGGTTTTTGTTTCAGGTGAGATTTTGCAGCCCTGTATCCCTGTTTGGTTCCCAGGGCCAGTCTCAGAGGACAGGACCTGATAGGGGATGCACTGTCTCCCACTTCTTTTCTCAGCCTAGTCTCAGATACGAGGGAAGTCCCATAAATTCAAACGAAAGATAAGTTCATGCCCCTCAGGAAAGCTGACTCATCTTGATTTCACCAGGAATTACTGGTTTGGTTTAGTAGATAATCTGATTTCAGAGGACAAAAGCATACTCTAGGTTTAGAAGACTCATGTTTGGCCACCCAAACTTTACAACAACTCTTTGACTCTTTTCTGCGTTGGGAAATCCCACTGAAGGTCAATGTCCTGCCTGTGTCTCCAGCATCTCCATGGAAGTGAGTCATGGGTTGCTTCATCCACAAGGACGGTTGGTGGTTGCTGGTGTTGCAAACAGACATTTCGCCATCTGAGGCAGCAGCTGGGCTGCCTGTGAAAGCAGAGGATGTCTGGGAGACAGACTGATACAACACAGTCCCAGGCAGGAATGCAGTTGATGATGGAGTTTGGCAGGAAAAGCTGAAAAGGAGAAAGTGCGTAGAAATTGCAGGGGGGAAAAAAAATCTTGATTTTTATCGTGTTGTTTTCAAAAGGTGATATTTCTAAGGGAAGTGCCAGGGGTTTAGTGCCTGGTTTTCTTTTCTGAGTGTTAGACAGAGCTGCCAAACAGGCTCAGTGGAGGTTTAATTGTCTGGTTTTGAGAAAAATGTTCCCAGTGGCCAAAGAGGTCAGGCTGGATATGGTGGATAAGAGCTGGCACTACTCATCATCTGTGTTGGCATCCAATAAGAATAATAATAATAGGAGAGCTAACAGAGGTTCTCCTTAGAATGGAATTTTTTTTTTAGAAATGTCTGGTTTGGGACAAAACTGTTGTGACTCTTGCCTGAGGTTATGGACAAGGGCTCTATTTGGACAAAGAAACACAGTAAAACTGTGGTCAGCTGGTGTCAGGGAGAAGGCTGGGAAAGGGCAGAGCCTTCAGCTGGCCAAGAGATTGTAAACTTGCACAGAGGAGCAGCATCTCAGAGGACTGAGATGCAGTTGTGTTGGAAGCCAATGGTCCTTGCTGTCATGAGAAGCATCTCTGCTGCTGAGGGTGATTTTACATCTGACTTCAGCTGGGGCAGGCTCAAGAGCTTCCTCATTAAGCATGTACTCCACCTGCTTTACTGAAAAAGTATGCAAAGATTAAACATGACAGGGAATTTGTTTCCAAGAGAGTGATATTTTGGTTGGATTAAGAAGTGTAAGTACCTCCCTTTGCCTGGGGAGTGAGGCAGGCTGGTTCTGCCTCTTGGCTCTGTCTCCTCCGCGCTGGCCACACGGAGCAGAACAGAAAATGGCATCGCAACCATTTTGGCTTTGGGGATTTATTCCTCAACTTTCCCCACAGACCCCTTCAACTCAAACTCCAATCCAAAACAAGTTCATCAAGTGTCATCTTCAGAATATCCGTCTACATCCCGGCATCATGAATGTGAGAAATGACTTGCCGGGCAAAACTACAGCTGGTGTTCGCCTGTTCTGATCCATCTCCTGTCAGCACTCACACCCCTGTTGACAAACTGAATTTAACCTTGATTTCTTCTTCCAGATTAACTGGGAGCTGTGTCATTTTTTTGGACGCTTTGAAGGCATGCAGAATGGATCTGACAGAGATACAGATGTCTGAGAAAATCCTGCTCACCAAGCAGCGATTCAGACCAACATTGTACTGAGACACCAGAGGTACCAGCGACTTCTGGAGCACTTGGAGCACAGCAAATGTAAACACTTGTGTTATTATGCTGGTTTAATGCTGTGTCCGTGTCTCCCAACCAGCATCTCCTCCAGGCTTGCTGTCTCCATCTCTCACATTCAGCTGGTTTCATGGTTGGCTGAGATATTTCTTGAAGTGACTCCAAGAGGTCCCTGAGCATCTCTGTGGCCTTGTGTGCAAGGCAAGGACAGTCAGCCCCCAGCTCAGGCAGGGAAGAGCAGAGCTGGCGGCTTCACATCCCGGAACAAACCCATTTGTATTGCGCTGTACTCAGATGTACTGCTGTGTATGCATTCATCAGCGAGGAGAGATCATCCCCCCTCACTCCATCCAGAGAAAGAGACGTAGGGAATGGAGGCTGTGATGAGATAAATGGTTATTATGAGGTATAGACATTTTTAATTAGCTTCTGCAGACACTACCACACTGCTAATGAGCCCTTGCCAAGTTTCCTGTGATTCCTCTTTACTTTTTGTAACTCAGTAATAGTAACAATATAATCATTTTCTATAATAACCATGATAAAACCCAGATAATCCCTCTATAACTGCAGCATAAGCTTCATGTAATTAAATCAGTTGGTGAAACATGCTTGGTCTGAGGGATGGATGAATGCAGCACAGCTCTGCTGCCCGATGAAGGGTATCCCCCACATCCTCCTACTCCCAGAACAGTGTAAATTCAGTACTAGACTGGAATAGAGTTAAAAAGGCAAACAGTTGTGTTTGGATATCAGATCACCCCATTGTTTCCAAAGCAGAGGCCAGAATATTATCAAAGCAGTAAATTTGGCCCTGAGGGAAGAGCCTGATCTGTGTTAGGTGGGCTGGGAGGTCCCAAAGCAGGGAGCAGTTCCCAGATGGGTGGGGAATCGTGAGAAGGGATGAAGGAAAAAGACATCACAGGAGCCCTGCTTTCATCTGTCCTTGGAAAGAAGGGGGAGTGTTTCTCAACAGTGCTGAGCAATGCAAGTTAGACAAATAGCTGATGGCTCCTATGAAGAGTTGATCCAGCTTTGCTTGTGTTTCACTGCTCTGCTCTGATTGATGTACCCCAGGTGGTATCATACCTGCTTATTCTTTCCTTCTTTATCTTTCAGTTAGGAGATAAGTTTTTCTATAATTACTCCTCTTTTATGAATTTCTCATGCAAAAGTACACACTAATTACACAGGAACAACCTCTCTGCACTTGAGTTGAGTGAATAATCACAGACCTGCTGCCCTCCCTCCAGGAGCCTGGAGATGTGGAGGCCTTTTGTGATGCTGCTTTTAGATAAGGACCTTGATTTTACTTTCCTGACTCATCTTTAAGCCCACAGAATTTATTGTCAAGTGCAAATAACTTAGCCCTGGGCACAGAAAGGCAGCAGCCACCCCCCCAGCACTTCCTGCCAGGATTTCTGAGCAGAGCTTTGGAGACCGGAGCCATCCAGCACAGCCCTTCCACACTTCCCCATCCCAGTTTCCCAATCAAAAGAGGTGGGGAGATAAACAGAGGTGAGTGAGCTTCCAAAACCCCCATCCCACATTTCCTGGGTAGTAATTACTGCTACAACATGGCCCAGTTAATGAGGCAACTCCCAGCTCCAGACAGAGCAGTGGAGGAAGGTGAACTTGTAAAACAGACCTGATTTCACTGAAAGCCTCACGTGTTCCCAAGCACCAAGACGTGCCTGTAGGTGGTTCAGGGTTATTTGTGGTGACACAGAGGACAAGGGGTGCTGGTTGCTGCCTCTTCCTTGCACTTTTCAATGATCATTCTGTACCCATTAGAAGCTGAGAGCGATTGGGATGTTTCGTCTCTCCACCTTCTCCTACACCTCCACCACAACTCATTAAGCAACAATTCAACTCCTCTGCTTTGTGTTTCTGTCCCCTGTCACCTGTAATGGCTTCATTCATCAGTCTGCCCTTTCTTTTGGCTGTGTTGTTCTGTGTACAGGGGGGGTTTAGGTCTGGGTGATGTGATGCACTGATCTCCATGACCTGCCAGCACAAGGAACAGCAGCACAAGGCAGTCTTTCACACCTTCTACTTCCAGCTTTTCTCCTCTGCTGAGCTCTTCCACACCCAGACTTCCCTTGCTCCACTGTGATCTCCTCACCTCCGAGCATCTGTCTTGTGCCTTTGCTTTATAACTGACCACAAGAAGAGATTTAGGATTTGGGGGGGAATGTTCACATTCACCCTTTTAAGGGAAGAACTAAGAAAAGGACATTCGTGTAGAAGACAGTGAAATGTGTGAAATGCCCTGAGAATGAAACTCCATTAAGAGACAGAAAAGTTTCAACCTCACCAACAAACTCTGGCAGCATTTGGACGTGTTCTGGTTTGTAGAGCATCCAGATTTTACTGTTTGCATATTGGGCTCTTAACTGAACCAGGTGCTGAACAAGTGCTTTCCACAGGTCACTGAGCCCAACTTTATTCTAAATAGCTCCAGCCGCAGGCCAAATTCACTCCTGAAATAAATGGACTCATCTCTCCCTTACAAAGCCACATGCCCTGGCATGGTGCATCTCCTGCAGTAGCCTGAGGCATCAGGAATCACAGAGCAGGCTGGTTCCTCCGGCAGCTCTCCCGCGGGCACCGCGGCCACGCGCCGGCCCCGTGCGGGGTTATTGCCTTTCTGCTCCAGTTATTGCCTCGGTTTGTGAGAGCCTGCAGTGACAACGTGGTGCTGTGTCAAGGGGAGGGAAAAGGGCGCAGGAAGATGTCCTGGTTTAGCTGGGATGGAGTTTGTTTGCTTCTTAGGAGCTGGCATAGTGCTGTGCTTTGGGTTGAGTATGAGAATGATGCTGATGACACACTGATGGTTTAGTCGTGGCTGAATAGAGCTTATCTCCATTTGAGGGCTTTTCAGTGCCTTGTGCTCTGCGAGGGACAAGGTGCACGAAAAGTGGGAGGGTGCCTGGCCAGGAGAGCTGACCCAAAGTAGCCAAAGGATGTCTGGGTGGGAACAGACCCTGACCAGCCTCACCTGGGCTCTAACCCCACCCCTAGGCCCAAAGTCCATTTAAGCTCAACCTGGTTCCACCCCTCCTCTCCCAAGCTCAGTTGGAGATCTGGAGGTCTCCAGTGAGAGTACAGCCATGTCTGACTGTGGACCCACCTCTTCCACCTGAGGAATGTGGTCTTTCCACTGGTATGGTAAGGCTTTGCTTAAGGGTTAACCTGGTGGGTTTGTGACTTGTGCTAAGTGTGAGCTTGTTGCAAGGGCTGCGAGGTGGGTGAGTGTCCAGGGAGGGATGGGACAGCCCTGCCCCTGCCAAATGTGTCCCCTGCCCAGCCACAGCCTGTGTCTGAGTGTCTGCCCTGTGCTTTGGAAATTTTCTCAGCTTCACAGTCTTTGCACAGAGCTGTGACTACATCAGAAACTCCAATCCTTTAGGAGCTACTGGGTTTGGATACGAACATGAGTAAGACCCTGGTGCCCTGAGCCGGGCACAGGAAGCAGCATAATTCCCTTCTTGCTCACAGAGATTCATCCTTTCCTATTTACTTCTGACCATTTTTCATTAGCATGTTCTTATGATGCTTTCGGGAATATAAATCAGAGTTTGCCATTCACAGGCATCACATTTATTTTGCATTAATATGTATATGCTTCCTGTTAAAATATCACAGATTCAGTTGTGAACTTTAGCTGTTGTTGGAACCTTATTGTGATCATTTCCCTTCCATTTTATTTAAGCACATGAAATGCTGTGTTTGATGACAGAGTGGTTTCTGACTGAAGGGATCAGGATGTTTGGGCAGTCTCAGCCTCCATGTTCGCTGTGCTCTGACTTGGCAATTTTGTTACCTCTGTTCCGCTGCGTTTTACCTCTTTTCCTACTGGTGAAGTCAGCTAGAGAGCACAGAAAGCATCTTCTCTGCTTCTCTTTAATGGCTAATACAAGACTGCAGTTCAGTGTTGCCCTTCGACTGAAAATCGAGGGAGGAGAAAAAGTAATGTAAAAGGTTTCTGTAATTCTGGAAGGATTTGAGGATTTCTCTGGGGAGACAGAGCGGGGAGTCCCTCCCTGCCACCACCAGCATCGGTCAGCTGTGAAATGCCTCTGAGAGGAGGCACAGAGAGGGGCAGCTCTTGTTATCCGGGGCTGTCTGGGAGGAATCAGAAGAGAGGTGTGTACCAAATGATATTTTTCAGCTGCGAACCTCCAGCTGCATGACATTTCCAATTATCCAGGCGCATACATATGGATGTGCAGACCCCAGCCATGCTGATGGGCTCTGCAGCAGAGGAGGGTTGGCTGAGACAGAGCTCGGCACGGCTCTGCTGCCACCCCACAGCCGGGCACAGGCAGCTCACCAAGTCTGATGGAGAGGAGAGCAAAACTTTGTCCTTGAGATCTCCGTGCGCTGCCGGGACACTCCGCAGCGTTTTGGAGTGCGGTGCAGAGCCTGGATGAAAGCAAAGGCACTTATTTCCTACGGAGCTTTTCCTCCCCCGATGCTTTAGCTCAGGTCCGTGGGCAATTAACTGAATCCCAGGCGGGCAGGTTTGGGCATCCTGCAGGATCAGTGATGGATCCCCTGTGGAGTGTGAGCGAGGATGCTCCTGTTTCTCCGAGGGGTTATTAATGATTGGGATTATCCGTCAGCTGCAGTAAAAGCTGTTATATCCACACAGCTTCCCTGAGTCACATCCCAGACAGCCAACAGAGGCTGCAATCGGAGAGCATCGAGGTGAGGGAGTGACCATCATACTGATCAACACTTATGGGCAATAGGAAGGTGGAGGAGCAGTTTTAAAGGATGCTCTTCTCCCAAAATTTCAGGATTAAGTGCAGGATTTGGGCTTTAAGAACTTCACAGGAGTATCTGCTACTCAGATACAAAAATAGATTAGATTTTTTTTCTATAAGCTTCATTTATACTCATTAGAGTGCTACAAGTAATAATACCAGGAAATAGATTTGCGGGCAGAAATATGGTTTTTAAGTTAAGGGTGTTCATTTAATTTCAGCTCTTGTCTCGTAGATGTGCCTCCTCCTAATGCTCTAAATAGCTCTTCTGACTCTTTGATGTTTACACCCCTCAAATGCATAAAGACAGTTCTCTACAATTCCTCATTTTGCCAAGCAATACATACTTAGTGCTTTTCATCTCTCTTCATAAATCAATCCCTTTCCTCCAACAGGAGCTAGAATAGGATTTTTTTCCCTTATTAGATTTGTACTGAGAATTTCTTTTCAGAAACAGATAAATGATACAAGGTTTTTTCATGACAAAGCATCCTATCATATATTATTAGCAAACACTTCCACAGTAGAGCAGGAATAAAAATAGAAAGTGGGCTATAAAAAAGGAATGTATAGCAGGATAGCATCTAATCTCACAGTGTGGCACTAAAAGTGGAGCATTTTCTTCACATTTCTTTGCAGATCTTCACAGAAAGATCCAGGAGGCCTCAGAAATGCTCTAGCATCTTTTACTTAAGGTTTTCATTAAATTCTGTGTGATCTCTGACACTGAGTTAATGAATTTTCTCCTTATTCAAAAAGCCCACACACTGCTTGTGGTGTTTTTGAAGCTTCAGATGCTTTTTTGCAGGTTCAGTGCTGCTGTGTCTGCCTCGCTGTCCCTCTTCCCAACATCACAGTGTTGGTTGTGCCCACTCTCTCCCACAAAACTTCAATCAAGAAACCACCCGAGTTATTAAAAAAACCCCTCAGATCCCGTGTATCCCAAATCCAAATTTTTTTTATATCCTGATTTTTGGTGGAAGCCATCAAACACAAACTACTTGGGGCTCTCACCTGGCAGGTTAACAGGCACATAATGTGCATTTAAGATTAGCTCTTCTGCCAGATCCTTCCCGGGGATCACATCTCTGATGTAAGTGGTGGCTGTTCTTCTGAGGCTGCAGTGAGGTGAGGTTTCCCAGGGAAAACGGTCTCACTTGCATTTCCCATATTTCTGAAAGCAATTTTGGTTGAAGTCCAGCAAACCGTACGAAAATGGATTTAAAATGAAATTACAAATGAAAGATGAATACTCAAATGGACAATTTCAGCAGGTATTTGTCAGAAAAAGCTCAGGACTTTGGGAATCAGTGTGCCCAGGCAAGCACTGCCCTGAGATGGAGGCACAGACACGTGTTCAGCCAAGAGCCTGATGTTCTTCCCTGCATTGCTCCTTCAGCTGGGAATATGAGCAGTGAGGAAAGGAGAGGCTGATCAATGGGTTAATTTTCCTCCCTTCTGGCTTCAGGGGTGAGTTGGAGAACAGGAAGGTTCCCCTGGGGCTGCAGAGCCCAGCAGGGCTGGCTGCTGGCTCTCAAACTCCACCTGGGAGCTGCTGCAGAGATGGGCAGGGACAGCAAGGTTTAAACCCCAAACATAGTGGTGGTTGTAGAATAAATGTGGCAAATAATCAGCTGTGCAGCTGTGGCATGTATTAAGGGAGGGGGCTTGGAAGGAGCTGCTGTCTTTTTAAAATGGAGCAGGTGCTGCAAAGGAAACCAATATCTGAAACTTTTAGCAAAATTCCAAAGATCCTCTCTTGGAGATGCTGCCAGCAGCAGAGGGAAGGCAGAAAACCCAACGCAAAGCCAATGTGGCTTTATAATCAACAAACCAAACCAATGCCAGAAGTTGAGTGCCGGGTTTTGTGACTGTGCAATTTAATTTCTTATTGTTCTCGCTGTCCTTAGAGCAGGGTCAGCCCAGCAGTGGGTCTGACCACTTCCCTGGGGCAGCTGCTTCTTGGACACTGTGGCAGATCTCTGTCTTTTGAAGTTCTCTCTTCTTGTTGCAGAAACTTCATTGCTGCCACCTTGGGGCCTGCTGGGTCCCTGGGAAAGATTTTTGCTCTGACATTTTTCAAGTTTGCCTTTTGCTATTTTCAAACAGCTCTTGAGTACATTAGTGGTAGTTACAGAGTCATAAACTGATCAGGTTGGAGAAGACCTCTAAAATCATTGAGTCCAACCATTCCCCCAGCACTGCCAAGACCACCATGTCCCCAGGTGCCACATCTACAGGTTTTTGAACACTTCCAGGGATGGGGACTCCACCACTTCCCTGAGTAGCCTGTTGCAATGCTTAACAACCCTTTCCATGAAGAAATTTTCCCTAATATCCAGTCTAAACCTCCCCTGGTGCAACCTGAGGCTGTTTTCTCTTGACCTACTAATTGTTACCTGGGAGCAGGAACGTCAATAACTAAACGTGGTCCCTCACAGCCAACCAAAACTTGAAAGCTCAACTTATTTAAACTCAAAGGCCAATGTTTAAAAAAATGTATCGTACTCTGTGTAAACCACACGAAAAACCCTAGAGCCGGCAGTGGTTTTGGTATTTAAATGTTGCTGTTAAAGATCAGCTGTATACTTTGGTGCTGGGGAGCAGGTAAATGCAGGATCCCGTGGTCTGAGTTCTAAGCTTGTCACCTCAGACACTCCCAGCTGGATATCACACCTGGCTCTGGAGAGTCTATCCTAAGACAAAAACACTCTTCAGTCCTTTGAATGAGGATGTATGCACACAAATATAAATATATATATGTACACATGAATGTTAAGTCAGTAACAGCCCAAGCTGTCTGTTTGCTGCACGTTCTGTGACTTAGGGCAACATTTATTCTGTGAACTCCCTGAAGATAAGACTGTCTTTGCTGAGTGTTTCCAACACTCCTAACCCTCCTGGGCTTTAATTTCCCGACTGGCTTTTAATGTAATGTAAAGATTAGAAATGATATCTTCCATTAAAACTTTATTAGGTAGCTCTTCCACTTAAGAGAGCGGCTTCACTTACTCCCAGCCAAATGAATTCCAGTCATTGAAAGCTAAGTATGATAATGCAGGAGGGGGAAGGAAAAAGCCACTTGCAGTCCTGAAAAGATGAGGAAAAATAAGAGTCCAGTGGCATGTCTGACTCACACATTGCTTAGTACAGAGCCCTGGGCTGGAGCTCCGTGGGAGCTGTAATCACAGCTCATGGGTACAGCAGCCAGCATGGGAAACACTTCCCTTCTTGGCAAGGGGAATTTGCAAATGCATTTTCCCCACTTCTACATCCTGCAAATTTTCACTGGAGTCTGTTATAATTACTGGAAGCATCAGACATCTGCTGCTTCCATGGATGTTGCTGAAGCTGCTGGTGGGCTGATTGATGTGTGGTTACCACTGGAGAGCAGCCTGAGTGGCAGCAGCTGACCTTCCTAGGAGCATCTGTATCACTCCTCGCCTTCCTTCTGGCTTTTGCTGTGACCTTTGGATACAGATTGATCCCAGATTAGTGCTTGTTAACAATAAATACCCTAAAATTAGGATACAAGTAGATGAGTTCTGAAAAGGTTAGACAAGCTTGGGGCAAGTTAGTGCAAGACTCAGCTCACCACGCTGCTGGTTGGTCTGTGTGGTCTGTTTTCCATTCTTCTTACCTACTATTCCAGAGCAGAAGCAGCTGAACACCCCCAGGATGGGGGAGCTGCAGTGTGGCACCTGTGCTTCCTCAGCTGAACTGCACAGAGCCGGAGGATGGGCTATAACTTATCTCTCTGGGCATCCCATGGTGTGCGGATGGAATTAGTATTTTGCCAAGTGGAGATGGGTGAATGCATCCAGCTGTACTGGGCTGGCTTCAGTTCATAAGTGGCAGGCAAGGTTTTTCATTTTCCCTTGAACAGTTATATTGTCTTCCCCACTCCATTTGCAAACCCCTGGCTGCACAACTCCATCTGAGCGAGCTTATACATTATATGTATAAATGGAATGGGAGCTGTAGGCCATGGAATAAAGTGCGTTTGTATCCAGACATTGTATCCACCCATAGAGAGGATCACTGATCAGCAGCTATGAAATGGTTAAATAAAAACTTTTGAGCATCTTTGCAACATCTTCAAGTGTTCAGGAACAAAAAAAAAGTCTCTAAGGGGAAAGTTAACTGTGTCCTGGGTGATATAAAGCTGCAGCAGTACCTATAAAGTGCCTCAGCAATACATGAGAATTGAAGTAATGAACAGAAATGCTCAGTTAGAGCTTTTTCCATATTTTATGTTAATCATTAGGTTAGAGCTGAAATTAGCTTTAATTGATATTAAGAGTTGAAAAAAATGAATCCTCTGGAGAACGAGTCTCTTTAACCTTTAATGACGCAGTAAATAAAATACCCTGTCAACATTTGTGCGATAGTAAGGGTTTTCAAAATTCCATATCTGTGTGGTGAGCGATTCAATCTGCCTCATTCCCTCCGTTACAGCAGATAAAAGTGATGTTGGTGCATAAATTCAGCTGCAGGTTTTCCATGTTTCCAAGCTCTCTGCTCTGCCCTGTTATTTCTAACAGGGAGATGGAGAGAGGAAAGAGGAACTGAGATCAATCCCAGTTCTGTGGCCTGGCTTTTCCACTTGTGCACCTTGACTTGCAGGCTCCTGATGCCAGAGTAGTGACAGAGGAACTGTGCCTTAGTAGAGGTAAAAGGAGCAATGATGCCTATTCTTCTTTTCAGGTGAAATATGCCTGAAAATGTTTCATTTTTCACTTTAAAGGCACGGCACAATTGCAAAAGACTTCAGTGCTTTAGGGACACTTAGTTTGGTAATAGTCAGACCATTCTTCTCTCTGTCAGGGCTCAGCCTGGTGTTGAAACACCTCATAACTGACTTCATGAAGCACAAGAAATATTCCCCCACTGTAAGCAGGAAGCCTGTTTTTCATAAAATCCATTTGATCATTGCAATAAACTGGAAGTATTACATCAAGTTACTGTAATGGGGTGGTGACTCCACTGTAGTTAACTAGGAAACAGAAAAACAAATCTCCCCACTTAAAACCACCTTTTGTCTTTTACCAGGACTGATGCAATAACTGTTCTTGTCCCATGGGATATAGATTTCCTTGGAGAGTTCCCAGCCAGCCTTTCTGTGTAAGGGGAACATATTTCTGCATCCTCACAGAGGCCCCTGAGTGATGCTGGTGTTTCTCCAGGTGTGAGTCTGTCACGCTGCACAATGATGTGAAAATACCTTCTCTGAGGAGAGATGGGTGTAAAGTCTTGGAGAAAACCCCACGCTTTAAAATGCTGATGAAACATCCATTTTCTTCATTCTATTTTCCTTCTTACTTGGGATTTGGGAGGATTCAGGTGAGGAGGTGAAACAGATGCATCGTCACAATTAACTTCTACCTTACACTACTGTGTTTTCTTTCCTCTGACAAGACCCAGCTCTTTTCAGAAAATACTATGTCCCAGGCCTGGCAAGGATGTGTTGAAACAGTGATCAAGCACTGGGACAGGCTGCCCAGGACAGTGGTGGAATTGCCATCCCTGGAAGAGTTAAAGTGTGTGTGGCATGTAGGGACACGGTGATTCTGGGTTAGCGCTTGGATTCAATGATTATCTTAGAGGCCTTTTGCAGCTGTAAATACTCTATGAATCAGCAAGGAGTCTAGATAAGTAACTGCTTTTTCAGAAAAACAAACAAAAAAAACCCCCATTCAAAAGTCAAGTTAAGCAGTGCCATGTCTGATTTAAAGTAGAAACAGCCAAACCAGTGAAACAAACCTGATGAATGCCCAGCTCCCAGGACCAGCAGACTCTTGGCCAAGTCATTTCTGAGGAGGGGCCGGCGAAGCAATGGAAAGTGCTGGGAATGATGGAGGCAGCCCTTATAAGCAAAGTAATTTTATGGAGTTAAGACACAGAGGATCTAATTTTCTTCTAGAAGACTCATTACCATGATTTTGTTACACATTATTTATGGGCTGTTATGATAGTCCTGGCAGGTCATAATTGGCTGAAGCCGGAAAATTAGTCACATTTTTCACATTTGGAAGAATGATCTGTACAGTTACACTAATGACTTCATTCCCAGAGATGCCACGCCAGACAGGGACTGCCTGTCTCGAGGTGTGACTGGATTAACCCTTTCTGGTTCTGAGCACCCTGCAAAGGCCCCTGGTTTTCTCATGAGATACCAAAAGAGCTTGACTTTCCTTCTAAGCAGCTGTTTGGCGTGTAAGGGACCTGTTGCTTTCATGATGCCTTCCCTTTTCTTTCCCTTTCCTGGAATCAGAGTTAGTTTTGCCTAGAACTGTTTTTCTCCGTGGAAAATGTTTTGGGTTTTTTTTTTTTTAAACTAATTTGTCCATGCAGTGGCATTGCATTCTCCCCATCAGAGCCACTGCAGCAGCACAGCAGACAGGCCCAGCTGTTCCAGTGATGGTTTTAACCCTTGGTAAGAGATTGAAGTGAGGAAGGGCCTCATTGGCAGCACTCCCAACTGCCTTGCTGTGTACACAGCACAATCCAAACAGTCCATCACAGATGATGAATCAGAAGGGAGCACTAGAATTGCTTTATCTGCCTTTTGGGACAGCACAAGCTGCTTACTCTTGAATTAGAGCTTGGTTGAATGTTGTTGTATCTTCCAGAAAAATGGTCAGCCTTGAACTGAGGATTTCCAGTGATCAGGAATCTGCTGCACTGTTGGCTGTCCACTCCCAAACCCCTTAACTGCCGTTGCTAAAGAATGGATCTGAATTCTTGAATGAATTTGGACTATGGAGGATTGTAGCATTTGGGTCATGTCACAATTTTGCCTGCCACACTAGAGAGTGACATGTGGCCACAGGAGGAGAAAATTATAGACCATGATGCAGCAAATAATGCTTTGGAATGAAGGATGCCAGGAGAAAGTTAAGGGATGCCTCGATTTGTTTTGCAGCTCTTTTGAAAACCTTTCCTGTTTTACCAACATCTGTCTTGGTTTGTACGTGTCAGGACCAGCAAAATATTCTGGTGTGAACTGGCATGAGAAATTCAGATCCAGGAGAACTTCCCAGCTGTATTCCTTGTTTATATGGGCAGGGATGGATCCTGCTGATGGAAGGATCAGCCCCTAGGGCCCAAGACAGGCTGTCCTGGAGCAGCTCACAGCAGCCTAAAACCCCACTATGAGCAATGTCTGAACACATCCACAGCAAGGCTCAGCTACAGACTGTGTCCAGGCCACTTCTCCAGGAGCAATGGCCCTCCTGCAGTGCTGTCCCCATCTCCTGTGAGCTGCTGCTCTCTGTAATCCATCCTCTGTCACTCCAGCACGGAAAAGGGTTGGCCAGTGCTGAACCCAAGGCAACCTCTTAATCAAAGTAAGAGGTGGGAGTTAGAGTGTTTGTAAAATACCACACAAATGGGAGGTTTTGATGGCATTAAATGAAGGATCAGATTCATTAAATTAAGTGGAAAGCAATGTACATGGATAATTTCAAGGGTTGAGGCTGAATGCGGTTTTTAAATAGGAAGTGATCAGCCGCTATACACAACACAGAGCAGCTCTCAAACATTTTTAATGACAGTATTTGTACACACTTTAGTTTAATTAACACATGGCACAAGAGAGGGTTGGTAACTAGGATGTAGTCTCACACCAGTCGTCTCAATTATAACACATGAAATTTCAAGCATCGATACACCCAGAAGAACAACACCCGTCCCTGCCTGGCAGGGTCTGGCGGTTTGAATTTCCATCACACCTTGTTTTTCTTGGAATGCGACAGTAATTCCTTCTCTCCAGATGGAGAAGTCCCCTTGGAAGTGGATGATCAGCTCCTCATTTGGATTTATTTCTTGTTTTCTGCAATCAAAATGTAGGGGACTGTGTATTGTCACTGCCCAGTGATCCACGCTACATTTCTGACAGCTATATTTATTAGTAAATACGTAGTAATTGCTTCCAGAATTAACTAGAGCTGCTCTTCTGTGTCTGTACGTGTAGAGAGATTTCCTGTGATGTGTGATCCCTCTGTTAGCACAGCTCTCATTAGACACTGGGGGACTGTGGCAGCACAGCTGGGTTTTACTTCCCTGCGGGCGCGGTGTTGGTCCGGGGAACCATCTTCAGAACGATTGGCTTCTCTGGTGTTAAGAGCCCCTGTGAAGTCAGCTTGATCGGGACCTGCAACAATAAGAGGCAAAAACACACTTGGAGACAGACAAATTAAACAAGTAGAGATGAAAGGAAAGAAGCTTGGCAGTGGTTTAGGCACAAGTGGGGATCTGCGCTGCCTGGAAGTGCCAAGTATCTGGTGTTGGCACCTGGCTCCTCAGTGTGAGAGTTTCAAACCATGATGTGTTCCTCACCTGAGTTTCTTTGCAGGTCTGGAAGGTGAAATGTTGCAACAGGGCGGTGATGGCGACTTTCAGAGTCAGGAGAGCAAAGCGCATCCCGATGCAGTTCCTGGGACCAGCCCCGAAGGGCAGGTACGTGTAGGGATCTATGGAGTCCTTGTTTTCCTTTCTGAACCTGGACCATGACATGGTTGGGAAAAGAAATTAAGTCAGCAAAATAACAAAACCTCCCTATTTTATTTATCTAGAGATCTCTTGCTGGTGCCCTGCAGATGCTTGTTTGGGTTTTTTTATCTAAGGCATCTCAGGGTACCCCAGCAATCAAATGCTGTGTCAGAGCCCTCATCCAGGACAGGGTGTGATCCCCCTGGAAGGGTGTCCATGAGAATTAGAAGTTGGAAGCAAGATGAAAATCTAGGCAGCATGCTGTCCCAAAGTGACTGATATTTCCTATCTGTTATACTTAGAGAAACCAGGAGTTGTTTTGGTCAGGAGCAGCCTAGGTTAGGAGCAATCTTGCTTGGAATGGGAAGTTGGTACCAGCTACAAAATTAACCAGCTAGGAAAGGTTATCACTTCCTTGAAAACCAGGAGTGAAGACAATTCTGGAAGGATCAATTCTGGCATATTTAGTAGAAGCTTACGTGAAGGGAACAGGTTCAACAATGAGGATTATCCAGAGGATGACCAGAAGTTACAAAAATTTACCATCTCCCCCATCTCAGCAAGCCTAGAAACTGGGTGCAATATCCTGTGAGATATCAACGTTATTCTCCCAAGAAGATTGTTATTTGAAACCCTGCTTTAAGTGCAAAGCTCATTTTCTTCTTAAAGTGACATTCCCATGAGCCTACAATTTCTCGTCCGTATTGTTTGTAAAAAGATAGGAAGAACGCCATTAGGAAGCTAATCAGAGATTAATACTTAATTACTAATTAAGGAAAAAGCAGCATGATATTTCTTCTCTGTCATTATGCTTTTTGTACCTTTCTGGTCTGAACTCCTCTGGGTTTGGCCAGTACTCGGGGTCGAAGTGCAGGACATACGCTGGGATGGCAACAATAGTTCCTTTGGGAATGATCACTCCGTTTATTTCTACATCTTTCTTGCAGGTTCTCTCAATCCGTCCTCCGAGGGGAAAGACTCGAAGGGTTTCATTCACTACCATGTCAAGATATTCCAGTTTCATTAGTGATTCATACGTGAGAGGAGCCTGTAGGACGACAGGACCAGGTATGTTGGCATGTGAGAATTGGATTGTTCTAAAATGACCCAAGTGTCCCCAATCCCCACTGCCCAACTGCTGGCTCGGATTCACTGAAGAAAAAAATGCAAGGTAGAAATGGAGTCATTGGTTTCATTTTCCATATCTGAGAAATAGAAATGCCTGGAAATCCACCTCTACTTGTGCGTGGGTGCAGAGTGTGGCCAATGGGTTTGTGCAGCGGGGTGGCTGGGAGGTTTCAGCTGCTAAAAGGAAATCGTGGCAGGGCCAAGTTCAGTGTCTGTTAGAGCTCTCAGAAGAGGCTGTTTAGGAGCTAAAGATTTCTCATTGTCCTGACTGACTGAAGCAGGAGGGTCAGAGGGTGCTCACCATCACTCAGCATCCCCTTACCTTGTTGGGTAAAACTGTGTCAATCTCCTCCAGCACCTTCTGCTGCACATCAGGATGCGTGGCCAGTTCATAAGCCAGGAAACAAAGGGTGTTGCTGGTGGGCTCGTACCCAGCAAATATAAAGATGAATGCCTGTGACAGGATCTCGATGTCAGTCAGACCTGTGGGAAAATGAGCAGAACTGGTGTTGGTTGATGGTCTGAGCAAGGACCAGGTAGCAAGAGGTGGAGCTGAGGCGGTTTTTTGGCAGTTGTTTTCTGATAACACATTTGTAGCTACTCTGTCTGTCTGGAAAAAGTAATTTGGTAGAGGAACCAGATGATTTTCTGAGTATCAATAATTGATGCAGCAGTTCTACTCCCTGGCCAAGGATCCAAGTCCTGGTGCAGGCAGCAAGGGACAGACCTCTGACAGCTGGTCAGAGGAGATGATGGTGACCCAAACAGCTCCCCATGTTCTCCTTGTTCCCACAGCCCCTCCTCCTGTGATGAGTATTTTGGGTGGTGTTACCTTTGTGTGAGTGATTTGCTTCGTTTTTCTCTTGTTTGGCTGAGTTCTGGGATTCAATCATCAGCTGCAGGAAATCTACCCTGCCCTGAGAGGAAAAGCAGAAGAGTTTCTTTGGTGAGAGGTTATTGGAGGGTTCAGATAACCAGATTTCATAGCCTGAGCACAATTTTTGAGCTGCAGGAGTCCCCAAAACCCACATGATTTCTTTCCTGAATAACGTAACACTTGCTTTTTAATTTAGAAACCTGTCTGTCCTTTTCATTAAACCATCAGGTGAAAAAGCAGAGTCTTGAATGAATTTTGGGAAAGGGATCCAAACTGTGAAAACGAGAATTTTGCCAGGCATAAGCTACAATTTTTGAAAAGCAAGAGGTGAGGGCACAACCCTAAAGGTGGTTTTGCTGCTCGTGTGCTGTTTCCTCTGCCTAACCTTCTTCAGGGAGTCTCTGACTCATTACAAGTTCTGCAGCCCAAAGCTTAGTCCAACTCTGCTGAGCCTTTATCTGGATTTAGCTTCAGATTACAGATGTACAAAGTGCACCTGACTCTCTGCCAGCACCTGTCAGGTGGGGCTTTTCTGACAGTATTAAAATCAAGCATTTACACTCGGGTAGATTCAGGGTTTTGTTGAGTCATTGCACTTTGGCTTCACCTTTGATATAATCACCCTAATTATATTTCACTTCAGTGTACTTTCTGCCACAATTGCCATCAAATTCACACTCACCTTGTGACCCTCCTTTTCACGTTCCTCCTTAATTTTGGAGACAGATCTCATGAAAAAATCTACAGCAGCGGCAGGGAAGACACTTAGATTCATCTTGGCCAAGAGAGGAGTAAGAAATGGGAATACAACTGAAAAAGAGGTTGAGAAATAAATGCGTATTGTAACAAAACTCCATCTCATATCAAGTAGCTGTAGATGTTACTGAGGAAGTAAAGATGCTACTGAGAAGCTATTTCCTTTTTTTATTTCTTTACCTGAGAAAAGCCTGAACTTTGCTTTTATTTCCTCTTTCTCATTCCCTTGGGATAGTTTTAGGTGCAACCTCCTCCTAGATCTGTGAAATGGGCACAACCAAGCCGGTTATAATCAGTCCTTTAAGCCATGACCAAGGCATATTCCACCTCCTCTTTCTGTTAGAAATTCTCACAGAACTTCTGAATTCTGTTTTCAGGCTGAGCTATTCACTGCCCTGCTGTGCTCACACAAACATTTTCAAATCCCCTTCAGAACATTTCCTTCATCATAGAGGCTGGATTTTGAGCTTGTGTAGAGATTCATAAAATCTACAGCACTAGAATCTCCTCTGTGCACAGATCACAACTTACCCTGTGTTATAGCAAGATGCCTAAGATCCATTGCTGCTAATCTATTGCACTGGAGGAAATTGCATCTAATTACAGTCCCCACTCTCTTCCAGAAAATACATTTCAGGTAGCACCACTCTCCTCAAGCCTCACTTGCTTTTCAACCTTTGCATAATTTCCCAGCACTTATTTGGATATTTCTGGGATGTTCTTATGTTTCTTGCACTAGGGATGCCAAATGTGGAGGAAGCTTTCACCCATCTCCTTCCCAGAGTTTTTAGCAGAAAGATAACAATGAGGGAATGACGAGACAAGAGCCAGTGGAATTTCATCCTCCAAGGGAAGTTATCCCAGCAATAGTTGGAGTCACTTACATGAGATGATGAAGATTGGGTCAAAAAAGTCAAACTTGACCAGTTTCTTCATTTCTCTGACAAAGGGGTCCTTGGGGTTGTTCATGGAGTCAATGTTCACACCGAAGGACGTGCTGGTCACAACATCCATGCTGTAGCTTCCAAAGATGCTGAGGAAAGGTGGGAAAGATAAGCTGTGGTTAAATATTTGGACTATATGGATTGCATTTTTTCCTAGTGCCTATGTGACATTCAAATATAAATTCTCATAAGGCCACCTGCCCTGGTTTTGAAAAGAATATTGGATATGTGGTAACAGAAAAACACTTAGAGAGAAAGGGATGGATTTTTAGAGAGCTTTGGTTTCAAGCCTGCCCAGGTTTTGAAGTCAGGCAGCTTTTGTGAGGATTTTAAAACAGCATGGAGCTAGAGGAATGGGTTAGTGGAAGGACAGCATGTGGCTCTCAAGCATGATAGCTTCTTGGGGAGAGGTGGCAACACACCTTGCTTCAAACGTGCCCTGAAAATGGTCTTGGTTCAACCCAGCACAGCCCCGTGCTACAAACCATTTCAACCTTCTCTTGACGGGGTTTTTCTTAGGTGAGAGCTTTGCTGGTGTGTGGTTACTGGTGTGCAGCTGCCCCTTCTGCTTTGGTGCTTTGAAATTGGGGGTGAAAGGCACAGGTTTTGTTCCAGAGCCCAGATGGAGGGTGCACATGAGGATGGCACACTCAGCCTCAGTGCAATGGGGCACAGGATGGACGAGCATCCCACAGTGCTGTGTGTGGGCACAGAGGTGAGCAACCCCAGAGTCCTGGAGTATAAGGAGGTGGTGCAGAGAGATCCTGAGTAGATTCAGGAAAAACTGTTTTTTCCTGACAGTCTTGGAGCTATCTTGGACCTGTGGATTCACAAAGCTGTGCAGGAGCACTTTTCTCCCCATCTAGTTCTCTTTAGAAGAATTCTCTCAGGATCTTGACCTCTAGGAAATTTTGCTAACATCCCAGCTTAAATTTTCCCTTTCAAATTTCCAGCCAGGCTTCCAGCGATCCCCATTCCTCATTTTAGAGCTGTGGTTGACCCAAGGAGGGATCTGCATTGCCATTGCCAAATGATCAGCAGCACTTGCTAACAGGCTTTGCTCTCCCTGCTGCTCCTGGCACCTACTTACTCTTTTACAGCCAGTCTGTCGTCCTTTTTCATTTGCTTTTGAACATTCTGCACCAAAACTTCGCTGTAGTGCTTTATTATAGGGAACATCTGTAACACAAACCAGATACAGTCACTTCAGTACAGTGCATTTTACGCCTTTAAGTCAGGCTTACGAAAACTATGGGGAGTTTCATGAATATTTACAAATAAGATCTCTCTGCTAAGGTTTTATTTTAAGACTTTTCTGTTTTAAATTAGGCATAAATTAAACAGTTGCCAGGCTCTGACTAAAGAAATCAGACCCCTGTGACAATCTCAGCCTGAAAACGCTGCCTACTGACTTTCTGATTTAGTCTGTAGCTGCTCCTCTGTGTTTTACCTCCTTTAGTTTCCCACTGGTGAAGGTTGGAGAGAGCATAGTACGAAGCCTTTTCCACTGTTCATCTTCAGCTAATGAGATAGCGTTGGTCAGCACCCCCACCAGATCGAACCGCTAGACAGGGAAAAAGACAAGGTGTTAACCTGAGAAAAGACAGCAGCTTCCTTGCAAGGATGGGAATGGGGCATGCGAGTTCCTGCCCAGGCGACTTCAGGGCCATTACTGCTGGCAGCAGCCTGTGACCTGACAAACAGCCACTGTCAAGACACACATACATAAATAATCCCCTTTCCTGCAGCAAGCCAGCTGTGAGATGCCATTTCCAGCCCCCCAGCAAGCCCCACACCTGCGTGTCTGTGTGTCCCCACACCTGTGTCACATCCCTGCACCCCAGTGCACCATGCCGGGCTGGACCCTCAGAGATTCCTGCAAGCTCCCGGAGACTGAAATTCATCCATATCCACATACAGGTGTAAGAACAGAATTTGCCTGATGTGCAGGCAGCTTCCTCTGGCAGCCTGGGTGTGCAGTCCCAGGCTGTAAGGCAGGGGAACAGTGACATACAGTGGCCATGTACAGCAATCCCTATAGTGCAGCCACTTGTCCCCAAAGGATGCTTCAGGGCATCCTGGTTCCCCCGGCTCTTTGTTTTCTGCACTCTTTGGTACATCACGATGCTCCGCTCTTACCCTCCGGTTGGTAAAGGTGGTGTAACAGTCTTTAACCAGCACGGATTTAATGATCTGGGGGTCTGTGACAGCCAACACCGGTTGCCTGCCATCATAAATCCTGGTGGGGGGAGAAAAGGAGGCAGATAAATAACCCCAGATAGTTGAAGTGCAAGGCTTGGCTGATGCCTGTTAGACAAATGCTCCTCCATCACCGGCCTTGATGTTCTGCTTTTAAAGTACAGAAATGTAGAAAGTAGAGTTGGAAAAGGACCCCTAGATCTCCCCTTTGGTTTTGTAAATGATAAAGGGGGCTAAACACCCTCCAAATTCACTGGGAAATCAGGAGGGCTCAGTTGCTCAAAGGACCAGACACTAAATGAAGCAAGTGTTTCCACTTTCTCCCCTGACTCTCTGTGTTTTTCCAGGCACTTAAACACATTATAGTATTAGAAAGAAACTTGTTCGACCCCTTTCAGGCTCTTGAGTTGGGTGTCTGGAGACTTGGGCTGACAGCACTGAAACATCCTTGGAGATGAAACTCAATCCTTGTTTTTGTCTTTTTAAGCTGCCAGCTCTGAACGCCTTCCTGGAACAGATGTAGATTAAGCAGATTTGTGCACTCTCCCTATTTATGTAAAGACATATTTTTCCAGACGTCATTTTTTAAAGCTGATATAGGGACCAATGGATGCATCACGGAGAATATGCAAGTTTGTATCCCAAATTATAACAGCAGCAATCCCTGGGAGATGTCTAGAGCAGAACAACCATAACTGCAGTAGCTCCTACTGCAGCAGGTGGGGATCAGCTGCACAAGGAATTCTGGATCAGCCTCTTCACTCAGTCTTGGGAATCACTCACATTCCTCTGCTCTTGGTGAACCAGAGGAAACCAACCTCACAGTTCCAGATTCGTGCTTAATTAAATAGCTCTGCTGCTTATTTTGTTCGGAGCAAGGGAGGGGCTTTTGTTACCAGGTTTAAACTGGTTTTCGTGGTATCAGTCAAAGCAATTTCCACACGGTGTGACAGTGACACAGCCCTGCGTCATGAGGCTTCAATGTAAGGCACCACCAGCACCTTATCATTGCTTCTGGTCCTTCTGGGACCATCAGGGCTGCGCAAAAAAGGGGGCTCTCTTTTTCTCCCCTTCATATGGATTCCAGTTTTACTTTAAGTAGAGATCAGTTGTTCATACTCACCCCCAGACTTTCCCGTATTTCTTGAAACATGCAGTGTCAAATTCCAAGAAACCCTGTGGAAGGCAATTTAAAAATTATCATAGACTCCTGAGTGGGAAGGGACTCATCGAAGTCCAAATCCTGGCCCTGCACAGGACAGCCCCAAACATCCCACCATGTGCCTGGAAGTGTTGTCCAAAAGCTCCTTGTACTCTGCTGGAAGTGGTACTTGATTATCTCAAAGAGGATGCAGTGGAAGGGGCCAATGATGGGTTGGGAGGAACAGCTATAAACTGATGTTCAGAGCTGCCTTCTGAATTCTCCTTCCAAAAACATTGTGAAGGGGACAGGAGAACTGCTCCCTGCCCTTGTGAAGGAGCTGTTTGCCGGGGCACTGGCAAAGGGCAGCTGTAAATCAGAGGAGAGCTCCTCTGGGGATGGTGTGTGTTGCTGAGCCTTATCCCACAGTGGCCTTTGCACAAGCCGTGTGTTCTAGTGGAGCTTGGCATTTGGAGATAAGTTATCATCGTGTATCTGTTCAGCTACAGCTGTAGGAGCAAAGGCAGACGTTTCTGGAGCCAGGAAGGCTTCAGTCACTCACTTTGCGATATTCCAGGCACGTCCCAAAGAAAGGCAGAGGTCTTGGCCCGGGAATGCCCAACTTCTTGAACACACCAAATGGCCAGGTCCCATATCTGTAGGGTAAAAAAAGGCAACACAGCGTTACATCACTGTGGAACTGGGGCTGTGAGCTCTCCTGAATCTGGAGACTGCGCAACATCCCTTTGGAGATGAGGTGGAGGAGGTTGAGGCAGGAGCTGGAAAAAAGTTGCCCAAATGAAAATTGTCCTGTAAAAACTGCTTGATAAACATGGTAAAGGCTCACTGCTGCCACACAGAGCCTCCAGGGGCTCCCTTTGATGTAAAAGCAGATGTCCCCATAGGTGCACTGGCAGAAATAGTGCCTTGAAGCCTTTAGCAAAAGTCCAAAGTCATTGCCAGCCAAAGGAGAGGCAGAAAAGGGAGCTGGAAGAAGGAACACCAAGCTTACATGTTTTCATTGAAGAGAAATCAAAGCAGTGCCAGAAGTGACGTCCCAAACAGGGTTTTTGTCAAACTGTACTTTAATTTCATTTATTGTTTTCCCTCCCTGAGTCTGGTGTTAGCCCAGTGGAAGGCTTGTCTTGATGGTTTTCTCTTTAGATTTTATTGACAGCTTTGCAGATTTCCTTCCTCTGAAGCACCCTTTCTGGCAGCTCTGAAGTTATTACTTCTACCTCAGGGCTTTCTGATTCTGAACAAGGGCCTGGGCTGCAGCCCTTTGAAGCTTGTATTGAAAGAGCTCCTCAAAATATTTGTTTTTAGTTAGTAGCTGCAGCTTCCCAAGTGAGCAGTTCATTGCAGAAGGGATGCAAAACAGCAGAGGTTTGGCAGGGGGATGTTATCAGAGATCTTCTATGGACCATGAGGCAGCAGCTGCTCAGCCAGGATCTTGGGGCTGCTTATCTGAAAAGCCAGAGTCTAAGTGAAGCTTAGTGTGGGGTTTCTCCTTACAATTGATAATACTTTTCTAAATTTGAGGGACCACAAATGAGATCAGTCCCTCTGGTCCAGGTTCTGCCAGAGCACAAATGCAGACCCATCTTATGGTCCAAAGAGGGCAGGTGAAAAACAGGCAACTGGGTGTTTTCAGGTGCAGAAAGGTTTCATAGAGCCCTGTTTGTCAATGTTTAATCCTTCCTGTCAAAGGTTAATTCAGTACTACACGTCAAATATTTGTGGATTCTTGTTTGTAATGTTTAGAGGTAGCCAGGGCTGTGGGAGGACCGGGAAATGTCAGGCTGGGCTGGTTGCAAAGCCCAGAAATACTATAGAAATATAGGCTAGGCTTGATCTACTTGAAACACAGCCAGGAAAATGTAGTCTAACACAACTGAAACGTGTCAGGGTTCTCTGCAGGCTGAGAAGGACCATTCAGTGTAAAGCCAGAGAATAATCATTGCTTCTTCCCACCATGGACGTGGACCAGAAATGCCTGATATTCCCTCATGTGTGAACTGACAGTGTTGCACTGGAAGATCAAGAAGCATCTAAACAACCTCCCTGTGCCAATGGGCAGTGAAATTTCAATTTTAGCTCAGATGTCAAAGCACAAAGATCTGGAGTTAGTCCCTTTTGCCACAACAGAATTACAAGTGTCTGCAGAAGGTGGAGGTCTGGTAACCAGCAACCTTAGATGGGCACAGACTGACTGAAATATGAGGGTTAGGGTCAATAATGTCAGCGTGGCTTTTGTAGGTTTGGTTGTTTTGATGGTTTGTTCTTGGGTTGTTTTTTGTTTAGAATCTGCCCCAAACAGGCTCTTGAGTGATTCAAATCCTAGGAAATGGATTGAAAAATAGGGCTAAAACTTCCTGAGCTGCCATGGCTGGAGCATTTCCAGGGCAGACAAATGGGCTGTGCCCATGTGCACCACATCAATCGTTAAGGTTTATGGTGAGCAACAGGCTGTCTCTGCCTCGGGGCTTGTCAACACTACCCAGTTTGTCAGCTCAGCCTTGTTGGCAGGGGCTGCCAGCAGAGCCACTGGGTCCCAGCAAAGGGGGGTTCAGCCAGCCTTGCTTTGCTGCAGAGCTGAATGGCACCAGCAAAGCCAAGGAAAGCATTTTCTCACTAGCACAGGTGCCCTGAAGCAGTGGGGCACACTTCTGCCTGTGGAATGTTGTCTGAGAAGCCAGGAGCAGGCAGCTGACCTTACTGTGGGCGTTGCTTCTTCCCCCAGCAAGGGTGGGCTGTGAGGATGGGCATGGGATGCTGCCTCTGCAGGCGTGTGGCAAATCAAACTCCTCAAAAGGATCCTCCTGGTCCAGGTGCCCCTGAGTGGAGCATCTCACCTGGGCAGTGTAGCAGGAGTCAGGAGGAACAAAACCTGATCCTATGAATACTCTTTTTCTGGTGCCTTTCTGCTGGTCTCCACCTGGGCAGCTGGGTCATCTGCTGACTCCCCTCTAATTGCAACCTCGGTCAGGGAGGCACAGCTGTTTGTCTTTGGAAAATAACTTAAGGGATGGTGATCCTGACTGAGGGCAGCACCCTGCTGGTGACCAATACCTGGCACCATTATTATTCAATTATTCCTTTGATGTTTAGCAGCAAGATCATAACTATGAGAATACTCCAAACCTTGGAGTAAGATCACAAATCTGTGCAGTCTTTAAACTCTTCTCTGCTACTTCCCAGAGCGTGGTTAGATGCTAGAAAACTGGAAATCACACCTACTGTTTGCTCTTCAGCACATTAGTTGCATAAAAGTGAACAATGGCAAGAAGAGGTAAAAGGCAGAAGGAAAGAATCAATAAAGAATATTTTACTCACACTAGCAGGATGGCTACAAGAAGAAGCAAAAGGGCCCATGTCTCTGTGGAGAAGGAAGGAAGAAGGTTCATTTCAGCTCTTCTCTGATTGGCTTTGAGTTCTGTCTTGGTGTGTTTGTCCCACGCCTGTTGGAAATAGGAGTGTTTGCAGTGTGCAATGATTTTTATCCAATCATATGATTTAGGGGCCCTCCTTCTGCCATGAAGGAGGAGGAGTGGCAGGCAAAGGTAGCACAGTATGCTAATCTGAAAAACATAATTCATTTGATAGACAAGTGGCTGGCTGAACTATCTCAGGTTCAGGTTATTCAATGCATATGTTGCCAAGCATTCAGGTGGTTTCTCTCTTGTACTAACTGACTTCTTATTGACTAATGCTCCTGGGCTCCTACACCAAACCAAATAAAACCAAGTTACAATGAAAAGGTAAATCCCAAAGCAGGTGTCAGGGTTGGTTTACAAAAGGGAAGGAGATGTGAAAAGGTTATTCATATGCTGTATGACAAGATCTTTTCTGGAAGATGAATTAGCTTTGACAGAATTTAAGATGATGTTTAAAATGTCTCTCTTGATGTGTTGTGAGGAGCAAGGACTGCCTGCCTCTACCTGCAGTGGTCAGAAGCAGCTTCTAACTAAGGCAGGAATGTGCTCCCTGTAAAGGCTGTACAAGTCCACTTTTTTGCTGGCATGTGGCCAGGTGTTTTGTAAGAGAATTACTGTCATTCCCCCAGCTGGCAGTGGTTA
The DNA here is from genome assembly GCA_013390025.1 of Pitta sordida. Lineage (NCBI taxonomy): Eukaryota > Metazoa > Chordata > Aves > Passeriformes > Pittidae > Pitta > Pitta sordida. Next base: position 453,379 of record WEKX01017334.1, read on the forward strand.
AAGTACCACCCTTTCAAAGCACCAGCTTGGTGGCTCCTGAATAAAACCAGCACCCACTCTCCTGCAGGAGCTGGGGGGAAAAGGCACAAGCAAAGGGAAAACACAGATTTTATAAAGACTCTCATGTAAGGATGGTGTGGAAAAGCAAGAGCATCCTAGAGGTATGGATGTGCCAAGAGGAGATTGTGACAGTGGAGAAAACTGGACTATTTGGATGGTGTTTGTTAGTGGGGATGATGTTAGAGCAGGAGACTCTGTGGTTTGTACAGATGTGCACTGCAGCAGCTTTAGGGCTTCATTCAGACCTCTGAAGTGAGCAATTCCTTTTGGACTGGTGGAGCTGCTGTCTCCAGAAGGCAGTTGGCTGTCTGCACTGGGTGTTACAATTACTTGGCATGCCAGGAAACCCTGTGTCTCTGAGGATGTTGCTGTGATTGATGCTGCACTGACCCATCAGTGGATCTTGGATTTTGTTCCATGTGATGATACACGACATTCTGGGAATCGTCATTGCCTTACCTCAGCAGCATTTGTAACTCGTTTCACCTTTGCCTGGCCTTTGTTCTGACCTCCAGAGATAACTCCATTGCAGATTATACTGTAATAAACACAGTCTGCTTTAGTTTGACATGAACAGACGAGTTCATGACACAGCTCTCCAAGCCTGTATTGGGTTCTACCCTTCTTGATTCAGAGATGCTGCAAGAGCATGTGGCTAAATAGGTGCTTTCCCATTCAGGAACTGTCACAGCAGTGATTGTTTCTCCAGAGTTCCTCTTTGAACATTTTGGCATAGCCTTGAAATTTGAGTTTACTGGACACCAAATGTTCCCAGCACACTGTGTTGGGAAATATAGTTTATTCAGGAAATAAGATTGCCGTAGGGCTCTCCATCCTCATTAAAAATAAGCCTCAATCCTTGTCCTCTTTGGGTCCTTTTTAAGGGTAGTTATAGTCTCTGGAAGAACTTGTATAAAAAACCCAGATGGGGTTTGCAAAATCTTGCTGTGGTTTTGCATTATGACCTAATGATCTCTGCCAAGTGAACTGTGCCTATTGACATCAAACAAACAACAAAACCCCACCATCCCCCTGAGAAAGCTGGTGAATAAACAAAAAAAATCCCTTCGTGTGATTAATCCATGCCAGAGGAGAGTCAATGACCCAGGAACAAATGACTAATATTCACGTGTAAATCCAGCTCAGAGCTGCTTTATGCTCAAATAAGCCCAACATTAAAACTGTGAATCATCAACTGTGGTGCTTCCTAAACTGCTTGGGGGTATGGCAAGCCAGAGATCCTGGTTGAGAGGTGGCTTGGACACCTTCAGAGGGGAGCTTGGGGAAGGCTTCTCCTCCTACCTTCCATCTCTGGGAGCGAGGAGAAACATGAGTTTGTTTGTAACACCCTCAACCAAGGCTGAACGCCCCCAGGAATGGTGGGATGGAGTCTCTGCCAGTCTCTGCCCTGCTTAGGGATGTGAGAAGGTCCAAGCCCAGCTGCAGGTATAATTATTGTTATAATTATCACTGTGGGAACACCCTGCTACTGCTGGAACTAGTCCCATTCTTGGGGGACAGTGTCGTACACGACATGCAGTGTGTGGTGGATACACAACATCCACCCTCATCATTTAGCCTGTTGCCACTGTGTCTCCAGAACAGTCACAAGCTCAGAGGTTTAAAAAGCCAAGGTTGCAGCAAATTCAGAAGAGAACTGAGCAGCTTTCCCATCTCTAATGCCTCCAAGAAGCTCAGATTAATGGATTAATGGCTTTCAGGAAAGCAAAATAACAACCAGTTGTTATTTGCAGCATAAATGAAGGGAGTGATGCTAATTCAGGGTGTGAACAAGGTGTGATGAGCAGGAAGGATTTTTTTATAACAATGACTGGAGCCTGGGCAGTAAAATGGAAGAACACGTGTTTCTTTCACAAGCTGTGAAACCAAATGATGTAGGGTAAGAAAAACACTGTGGAATAGCAATTATAACCAGGACACAGGTGTGGAGAGGAAAGAGCAGTTCAGAAGAGAAAGAGCTACTGGGGGAGAGAAAAAAGGCACAGCAGGTAACATTTTGTGTTCCTGATAAAAAAAAGGACTTAATGGGAATAGGGAGGGCTGGGCTGGATAGGTCTGAATCTTTAGTTCTAACTCACTTTTGAGCATGATCATGAAAAAGGTTTTCCTGAGATACTTTGGGGAATTTGTTTTAGATTGTCAGGGCTGGACCAGTTGTGGTAGGAGCTCTGCAGTGCTACTCTGAGTATAAATATTGGTGGGGAGGTTTATCACTACAGAGCACTTTAAGCTCCCTAGATACAGATCATAAAAATTGCTGCTAATTATGCAGAGCTCAGCTAATCTCTGTATGGGGGAGACAGATTTCTGCACTGGAGAAGCACCAAACTGACAAGCAGTGTCACTGATTTGGCTTTTGAGTTGATAAGTAACTAAAGATACTCTAGAAGAAAAGTAAAGAGTATTACGTATTACCTTGGGTTGAATGAACCACATTCATTTAGTGTAACATACGTGGAAGTATAAACAAAACCGAGCTTGAAACTAAGGCTCTTTTTTTAAGAGGACAAACTGTTGAAACAAACCAGTGGGAGATCTCAGGACCTTCACTGCAGACTGTGTCTAACCTCCCGTTTAAGTCAACAGTGCTGGTATCATCAGCTGGTTTTATGCCAAGAGACTTGCAACTGCCCAAACAGTGACATTAAAAGCAATGCTCAGAATAAATCAATCAGGGAGGAAGTGAAGGGGCAAATAAAACCCCTAAACCAAGGATTTTGTCATTCAGCATACAGCATTGTATGTCCTATCCATAAGATCTTCTGGGATGGGAGGTTTCTGTGCTTGACTAGGAGCAGCCCATTGCTCAAGCTGTGTTTGCTGGGGTCCAGCATATCTCAGCCCCCTGGAAAGGTGCCCCCCAAACCCTTTGTTTAGGTTAGCTAAATGATAGCTGGGCTGCAAGGAGGTTGCCTTGAGAGAAATGCCAGGTTAGAAGAGCTATTGAACCAGATTATGACGTTGGCAAAGAGACAAATGGGAATAATCCAGCCACGAGTAACTGCGAGGCTGGAAATGAGCATAGTCCTGGCCTGTGAAGCTCGGGAGTTTTCCCTTCATAGGGTTAAAAGAAAGACAAAAAGGTCAGATAACGTAAAATGAGGTGAGATAAGGCAGCTGCTGATGAGAGGAGGGAGCAATACATTAAATCACCAGAGCTCTTCTGCCAGTGCAATGCAAGGAGTTCACTTCCTGCACAGGCAGGAGATGTGAGTAGGCAACTATTTATCTGTCCCCGGTACACAGTGGTTTAGTTACCCACAGGAAAATGCTTCATCATGAAGGCTACATTTTGTTGGCAGTGGTGAAAATATTGATACGCTACTGCTGGAGAAAGAAAAAAAATTCAATGTATTTGGAGGGGTCTCTAATGATACTTTATGTAGCTCTGTGTATAGATGACTGATACCCTCCTGCACATAGATTTCCTTGGGATTTAAAAAGCTCACAAAAAAACCTCACCAAAAAGGTAATTAATTCCCCTGGATGTTTTGTTCCATATACTGAGCTTTGGAATTACACAGAAACTAGGACATTTTTCTGATGCTTTTTTCAGTTAAAGTAATATCCCTGATACATCCCAGTCTTCCTCCATAATCTTTGCAATATATCATTATATTCCTTTTCATTCTGAGAAATGACAGCTACAAAGGCTGTATGAAATCTGGATGGCTAATTAACTCTGAGCACTGCATTCTTTTGCTCAATCCAATACAAATGCCTGCTAGAGGTTCTTTAACCTTTTAAAATGAGTTAAGAAATAATAAACTATCCTGCCAGCTCCACCCAAGGCCTCCTACCTACAAAGCAATGAAAGACAAGGTTCCACAAGGGAGGGCGGCAAAAATCCCAGAGAAATGCAAATGTAGGTGAGATGTATTTTCAGTGCACGGTGTGAGATCATGTTCTCTCCTGGGTGTTTTAGGGAGGATACCTTGATGGGGAAACTTTCACGAGAGTGGTGCTTTGTTGTGCCATCATTTTGGCAGAGTCATCCCAGGAAGCATCTGTGCATGTCACTGTCAGAGCAGACTTGAGCACTGGGATGTCACACCCTGGTGAAGTCAGTGCACTTGACTCACTCAGAGCAGCGGATGTTTTAAAGGGTGACAAATCATCCGGAGGGTAAAGGGTTTTGTTATGCAAAGCACTGCCCGAAATTGTGCCCAAAGCAGGGATAACGTCATGTCTTCAGTCGGTGTCCCTGCCACGGCTGCAGTTTTCCACAGGGTGACCTGCTGGGATCAGCTCAGCTCCGCCGTGGTTGTAGTTACACCGTTAGTAAGGATCGTGGGAGCCCAGTATTTGTGAGGAATGAAACCACAGTCCTTCCTCAGTGTGGTTTTAGACCACAGATTACTTGCCTCCATTATCAGTCCGGGGGGGCTTGCTGGGATAGATGATGCAGTTGGACTGGATGATCCTTGTGGGTCCCTTCCAACTCAGAATAACCTGTGAACCCGAGGCAGTGTCCCCACGAAGAAGGGCCACAGTGGTTGATGTCAGGGCTGTTGTGTGGAAGTTCACCACTGTGATAACAGATGGTTGGGGCTTCATGCATTTCTCTTAAACAGGAGTGTTTCCATATTGCTGCTCCCTCTGACTGATTTGCTCCCAGCAACCTGTAACACTAGAAAAGGATTATCTCGAGCTTATTTTCATATCACGTGTCAGAACATCCTGATATATTCCTTTTCACTTCTGTTTTCTAAATAGAATTTTCTCATGGTCTCAAGTTTCAGTTTACAGTTAACTTACGTGAGCAAAATACAGGCTTGTTTTTTGAATCATGCCGTGAGAAGCTTTTTGGGTTTTTATTTTGTGTTTGTGTTAAGATAGTTATTCTGGTGGATGAAAAAAAAAAAAGGAAAGAAAGAAAAAAGCTGTGTCATCTCTATTTCAGGTTGAAATCAGTTTGAGGGGTCAACAGAGTTTAGAATACCCGGCAGCATGAACCTGTGTCAACAGGTCTCTAGAACTGTCTTATCAGAACTCAGTGGCTTACACAAATAAGTCCTTTGTGATGTCACAAGTTCTGATCTCAAATCTCTGTGTAAAAGCATTTCTCTCAGCACAGTTTGTGCAGTTTGCCTTGTTGAACGTTTAACCAGTTACTAGACAATGTGATGATATTTAAATCACTGAGCCTGGAAAACCTTAACAGATGTGTGGGACAGGATGAGTCCCACCAGAAAAAATTTCCGCCATTCCCAAGAAACTGGGCATCTGGTTGCTCTGAAGCAGGAGGCTTTTATTTGACCATTCTGTGCTTTTTATGCCATTTTATGCCCCTCTGGCTTTTGATTTATCCAGTCCAGCATCCCATCCCTGCCAGGAGGAACCTTGGTTCCGTGCAGAAATTCTTGGCTTGGCTGATGGGGGCATCTCCAGCCCCAAAGCCCCAAGTCTTTCAGGTGCCTATTTCCACAATGGGTTGTTCCTGCTGCTCTTTCGATTTAGAGAGAAGTTTATTTTGGAGAATAGTTTGGCACGAGCTCACCAGAGCGCTCCAGCTGCGGTTCCACGCTGGTTGGTACCTACACCTCGGAGATGAATTCAGGTGCAAATCTGACAAGACACATATAAATGGCAGGGACAGGAATAGCAGCTTTAAAACACAATTATTCCCTTAGGCTGACACTCCTGCCCAGCAGTGTGGCAGGTTCTCAAGAAAAAAGGAGCAGTAGGAAAAGCTGTTTCAAAATCTTTTTCTGAGGTTTCATGGCCTCATCCTGTAATCCTTATACACTTGAGAACTCCTTGCAGATGTGATCTGAGCCACTGGTGCTCACAGAGCGAAGAGTGAGAATCAGATTCTAATTAACAGATATGGATCACTACAAACAGTTCAGCTGGTGGCCCTTGTCCACCTACATCCTGGTTTATATATTTCAAGAAGTGTTGAAGAAATGACATGAAGCTCATTGGCTCTCAGAGCCACTGCTGAACCTCCTGCCATTTCATCCCTTCACCAGGACGGTTCCTGGTAGCCACTGTACCATTAATATTCCATGTTAACTGGGGGAAGGTTCTTTGGAGCTCTCAATATATGCTTTCCTCTCTCCCACTCCAACACCAGCAGCAATTCCCACTCTTCCCAATAACCTTCAGCTTTCCCGTGCCTATATGTATAACAAAGGCAGACCTTTAAAATGTTGGACAGAGACCCAAACTGAAGGGCACCATGATAAATTCCAGCAGTGCTTTGACATGATGAGAAATCCATTCCTCCCACATAAATTATTTTCTGGACTTTTCAGGCTTTAGCCTTTTACTGTGTATTTTCAGCAATAAACAGTGAAATATGACATTATTTACTTGTGAAGCACTAATAATGTGCACACACCATAAAACCTGATGATGCTCTGGTGAGCTCCCAGTCACCAGCATAAACACAGGGAAGCAGAACATGCTGGAGACCCCACACAGGGACAGCTCCATGCCCTGGCTGCTTCCCTGCTTTATGCCTCTGTGAAGCATCGCTTACTTCAGGCAGCCCAATTTATTCCCTGCTGACTTAGCTCCCCAAACACAGGGCATGCCCTCTCCTTTAGGGTTCATCTCCCCTGATTTTATAAACATCCCCGAGCAACTCTATTGCTACCTGACCCGGCTTGTTTAGTGACACAACCCCATCAGAGCCAAGCTCAGCGGGGGTTGCGACACAGGATAAAACCTGAGCCTTGCTAAACCCCACTGCGGGGCTTGGGCACAGCTACTTCAGCATGGCTGGCTGCAGGGGGGACGTGTCTGAAGGGATTTTCAGCATGTGTACATGGATAATGCCATAATGACCTCCAGATACTTTAGGTTTTCTGCATGATTTTTTTTTTATTTCTCGAGGCCTTTTGTGTTGGTGTGGCTTGACTTTGTGTTACTGAGCTTTGGGTTAGCTTAGCCTGATCAGAAATAGCATGTCCTCGAACCCGCTCCGTGTCCTTGGCGCTTGTCCTTGGCTCTGTGGGCTGTGAGCTGGCTGGATCCACAACAGCAGCCTCTGCTTGGAGAAGAGATTTGTGGGATGCATTTATGGCATCCCAGTGGAACTGTTTCTTATGCTAGGTCAAGACAGGGAAGTTTCATGTGAAATTAGAAGTGAAGCCTGTGATACCCCTGAGTGTTTGCAAGGCTCTGAACCCAGTGGGACTCCTGCAAAAACCCTGGTGAGCACTTGGGTTAACTGTGTGGGGTAGCCAGGTCATCCTCCCGACAGGATTTGGCAATGTGAGGAGCACAGTGAGCTCATCAAACCTCAGAACACCCGAGAGACAAGAGCTGGCAGCGTGGTGAGCTGTGTGTGAGCAGGGAGGGGGGAACTGGCCTCCTCCAAATACGAAGCGGTTTGGCCATATCTATTATCATTATTGGAGCTGTCAGCTGAGATTCAATACAGAGCCTCAAATAGATGTATCAGGGCCAGCTTCCACGCTGACTTACCACAGCAGCCAAGGAGCCAGCTCCCGTCTCATTTGTGCTCATTTAATCCATTGATTTCGCTGGAGTGAAGGCTGAGGAGGAAGGCAGCAGTGGGCTCTGCAGACCGCAGTGCGTGGTACCGGCTGAGCTCAACAACCTCACCCTTCCTGAGCGATTCTCAGGAGGAAATACGGGGAATTTGGGCCCCCGGTGGCTTCTGCAAAGCCCAGGACCAGCATGTAGGGACAAGTTACTCAAGAATCAGGTCTCTGGAAGCTGGACTATAACTGTCTCGTACTCTGATTTTATTCTCCCTCTGCAGTACGTTCTTACAGCTTGACTGTTTTGCTCCATCTTAAGGTTGTTCTGAGAAAAGGAGACTCTTCACTATTTTAGCAGAAGTTAAGCCAGCATTTCTTGAGTTTCCAGCCCATTCCACAGAGCTGTGCAGCAGTTGGTCTCTAAAAAGCAGGGCCATGACAATTTTATCATAAAAATATTGTGCCAGAAGTTAGATCCCTGTGGGGTGCTGAATTATCTCCCGTATCCATGCATTTGCATAGAAAATGAGAATATTCAGGAGAGGTAGTCAGTCTGCTCTAGGAATTCAGCGAGAATTTGCTGTCCAGATTCATTAAAGTGCTAAAGACTATGGATGTGATTACCTCTTCTTATCTTGTTCCAAAGTCCATGCAATATATGTATATACACCGTGTTTCAAAGTTATGTAAGTTCTTTTAAAAATCTATAGCAGTGGAATTCTCATTATCGCCAACCTGCAAATAAAGTTGTTACGAGAAGCAGAGAAGGGAAAACACTGGTGTGGGAACAGGGCTCACCTTTACACTTGTAAGAGGGTTTTCCTTGTCAGAAAAACTATTGAAAATTGCAGAAGTTACTAATGCAAAAAGACAAAAAAAAACCAACCAAAAAATCATAATCCGCCATCCTCATCTCCTGTAGTTTGGGCTTTAAGGAGTGTTTGTCTGAGTCCTCAGGGTCAGGTACTTGAGGGAAAATGGGTTTTAGATTTTGGCTTGGCCATCACATCCCAGCCTGCAAACCCTTCAGTATCTTTGTCTTCATGGGCAAGTTTAATAGTAGATTCCACAGAGAACCTGGTAGGAACTTGAGCGAAAGATAAGTCAGTTCCTTGGCCTCAAGAGGTGAACACAGATACCTCAAATCCTCCTTACCCCCAAGGCATGTGGGTCTCAAGTAATTGCTGCTATTCAAATTGCTCTCATTGATCGAGAGTGCAGCATTTGAGGTGAGGGAGCCTTTAGACCTGTGAAGTGGCCGGGCTGGGCTCCTCCAGGCTTCAGGCATTGCCTCTGCCACCGTGGCTCTTCCAGAAGCCGCCACCACCACAGCCCGGTTGGCTCCAGGGCTGTCACATGCTGCCACCTGCAAGCAGCAAGGTCAGTAATGTGCCTGGTGCCCTTTTAGCCTGCTGTGATAAACACAGTCACAAAGGTTTTATGTGGTAGCTCAGAACAGGATCTGCCCTTCGTTATCTGAAGGAGGTCGAATTTGTGCCAGGACGTAACCATGAGTCACGGCAGGTTTCGATTGGGATTTCTGATTCCTGAACAAGGACTGATGAGGCTCCCTGGTAGCTCCCATTAATCTTCTTCCCTGTGAGCTCTGCATGGCTGCAGTTGAAGAGGTTTTGTATTTCATTTGCACAAAAGGTGACGATGCAACGGGTCTGACAGCCGGGACATGGATGGGAAGGATCTCATCCGGGTTTCAGGCCACGGATTTCACAGCAGTACCTCGGCAGTGCCTTGGAGGAATGCAGCTGCAGGGAGAGGCCTCAGTCTCTGCCTGTGAGACAGGATAGCTTGAGACAGCTTCCCCAGGGGTGTGGATGAGCTGCCTCTCCATGGTGAGGCCAGGGCATCCCATCCCTGGGGAATTCCTTAGCGCGACAGTGGGGCAAGTTACTGCCCACCACACTGGTACCTGTGTCCCTAAGCAGCAAAGCCACTCATCCTTTGCAGATTGGGAGGCTTCCTGCTCAAAGTTGTGTGGTTTAGGTCTCTCTTTAGTATTTCAGGAAGCTTTCAGACCAATTAAATCTTTAATGATTGCTCCCAGCTCTTTGCACAGTGGCTTTGCTTCTGCCTTTGTTGCAGTCTGCGTACAAACAGACTCAAACACAGCCGGAACAAGCCAAACATTGCTCTCCCTGCTTCCCTGCTCTCCTCCCCAGACCCCACTCTACCATGGAGAGCAGAAACCAGCAGCACTGTGTTCAGAGTCCCAGGGAGCCAAGGGAATCAGTTTTCTATTGAACTTTTCATTCTTCAGATATCAAAACACTTTGTGAAGTCGGGGCCTGTAGGGAAGCCGAGCTGCTATTTATGTGATCAATAAAAAGTTTTACACGGAGGCTTGGATGCTCACAAAAGATGGGAAAGAATGTAGCTGAAACAGCTCTTCACATGAAAACAAGATGTTTATTGGTATTGAAACACCCTGCTAGGCTGAAATCAGATGCCAAGCAATGTGAGCCCGAGCCAGGATGGTTTCTCTTGGAGGGGAGAGGAGTGCTCTGCCTCTTTGCATAGAACCAGCTAAAATTTCCCTGTCATTATGTGTAATAATAGAAGGATAAATGCTCAGCATGGTGAGAAGATTGAGGTTGGAGCCGAGGGGGACAGAGCCAATAACATTTTATATATTCTTTTGCCATGTGAATTCTTCACACCTTGAACTACTTTTCCTTGATTTTCTTCTTTATTTTCTTTCTTTTTTTTTTTATTTTGAGACAACAGCCAATAAAAGAAACTAATGGGTTAGAAACCACGTAAGCAATCTCCCACTGAGCTTTATTCCCCACAGGCTCATTGCATCAAAGGGAAGGCAGCAAAATAGGGCGACCAAATGCTACATAACAGCACAAACAAGTTGGCTGCTCCCAGCTCTACCCGCTGCGAGGGGCAGGTCACGTTGCCTGCAGGGGCTGTTGGACTGGAGAGGTTGTGGCAGATGCCTGGGCTGGGGTGAAGAGGATATTTCAGGACTTTTCACAAGGCAGCAAAGCTCGTGCCTTTGCTCTGCATTCCTCCTTCCCCACTCCAAATGCAAATACCAACATCTCTCGAGCTGCCCCACTTCTTCCTGTGCCACCTCCACATTTGGAGATAAGGTTTCTTGCTGTGATTCCTCTCTTGCTGTGTTTCAATCCTGTTTTCTGGTTGGAGACAATTTATCTTGGAAGAACTTTTTCCCAGGCAGAGTGGTGTCTCAGTGCGATGGGCTGCCCAGGGAGGTGGTGGAGATGCCATCCCTGGAGATATTTAAGGAAAGACTGGATGCTGTACTTAGTGGCATGATCTTGATGACAGGATGGTGTGTGGTAACAGGATGGCAATAGGTTAGGTAACTGTGATAGGTTGGACATGATGATCTCTATTGTCTTTTCCAACCTTACTAATGCTGTGATTCTGTGATCTCCTGCCTGCCCCTTCATCAGGAAGGATAATTCCATCCCACTTGTGATGTCTTCCTTTCCTTGCTCCACCTTACAATATCCAATTAGCAAATCTGGGCCTCTTATACAGAGAAGATATTACTTCCACCTCATGTCAAGTTTACCACTCCACCAATTTTTGTTGTGCTCTTTCCAGCACTTGATAATTTTGCTCCATAATAATGGGATCGGCATCTCATAATTAGTGCAAACCATGGTGCTATGTCCTAGGAAATGAGACACAGTGGGAAAACACTGACTGTCCCCAGTGTTTCCTGGGAGATAACAACCCTGAATTTTCTAAGTACTCTGGAGGGAACAAACGCTGCTTACTGCACACAAATGTAGCCCGTAGATAGATAGTGCAGCACTAAATCCTGTGCTCTGCTATGAAGCAGTCAGTGCACAGCAATAGCAGCAACTTTATCAGGGGCTCTGAAAGTTGGGAAAAGGACTTCATGAAGGATAACCTCAAGGCTATTTGTTAAGGCTTGTCCTCCTAAATCCTACCGACTCCACAGCTGGTGAGTTTGCTCAGTGGGGTGGGCAATGCAGCTCAGGGTGCACCCAGTGCCCTGGCACCACATCTTACCTGTGCTTCTCTCCAGAGATCTCCTCTCCCACCCTGTGCAGCCACAGTTGTGGAGCTGCTCTTTATTTCCTGTTACCTAGTCACAAGCAGTGCTGCTGCTAACAACCTCTGAAAAGAAACAGGGAAAGAGAAGTAGGAGATAATACATATCTTATTAACAGCTTTGAGAATCTGCGTTGGAGAGTGAGAACTGTACTTAAAAATCAGGAGAGACAAAGGGGTGCCTTGCAAAAGTGAGTGTTGCCTGGGCAACATCAACATCCCCGCATCTCCCCAGCCCTGTGCTAATCAAATATCTTCATCCTGGCCCTTCCCTCCAGGCACACTCAGACTTACACTTTGCTCCCTCTCACTCGTGTCTGCATCTGCTTCTCTAAGATGAGTGTCCAGGAATTGGCACACAAAGTCTACATATGCTGCTGGCAAGGAATGAATCTTCCTTGTCTTTTGTCTTATCTCTCCTGCTGTGCTCTGCAAAGTCCCAGGTCTGTGCAGGCTTCACCCCCCACACATGCCTTCAGATGGAGCTGGGTGCACTTGTGCCCTCCCTGTTTGGAGCTGAACCACAGTTCCACTGTATCCAGCTGTGTCTTATCTCAAAGTTACATCTGTGTAGTAGTTAGGCTTGAGGAGAGATAATTTTCTTTTTTTTTTCCTGCTTTTGTTCTAGCACAGTAAAAGAAAAACACACTCATCTGCCAGAGTTGGGAGTTCTCTTGACAGCAGAACTGTGTGATGGATGTGCCAGGGCATCATTTCATCAGAATATCAAACCATGAGGTTGGCTGCTGCTGTTCGTTATTGTCATTTGAATCCCCTTTTGATGTGTGAGGCCACATTAAAATCCTGTAAGAGAAAAGTTCTGCACCTCTCCTTGAGGTGGTTCATCCAGCCAGCCCTGGGACAGCACAGCCGGGTGGGAGCTTTTCCTTGGATACTTCATTGAAAATGGAACAACAAAGTCAGCTGCTCCCTAATCCTCATCCAGCCTCATTTCCTCAAGGAAGACAAGGACAACTTCTGGCCTTTATTCTATGCAGTTTTCTCGACACTAATCATTAAAACAATTAGGGTTTTCCTTTCATCTTGCCAAGGGCAAAACGAATTTGTCTTTCCTACACCTTTTACTCTGCTCTGATTGTTGGTGGTTTGGGGTTTTTTTTTAACATCTTGAGCAGCAGTCTGGTGGCCAGATTTCTGGAGGTGTTTAAGCATCAACAGATGCAGCTGGGTACCTGGAGGGATTTTTCAAAAGCACTTTGCTGTAATTGCTTATGATATTCTTCACTTCCCATCCTGATCTCTTTGGTACCATCTCTATTCTTGCCAGCATTGCATCTCCTATTGCAGACCTGAGTTGGATTTTGCTTCATTTTTTACTTTTAGTCCCAGAACTCCGGGGACTGTGCAAATGGAGCAGCGAAATTTGCTGCAAATGGTTACATTTGGGTAGATTTTAGTGTCCTTATAAATACTGATGGGACACTGAGAGGGTGAATGCTTTCATTTAGAGCAGCAGAACTCCACCATGAGCAGAGTCTTGTTGTAGGTGTGACATACATAGAAATCAACTGCCTTCTCCCTTTTAAATGCAAAATATTTCTCTGTTGCAACGTGATGGCTAAATTTGACAGTGGATTTTTTCATGCAATTTTTTTTAGAAACAGCAGTTAATTTGCAGAGAGCTTCCTTGTCCCTTTTGCCCTCTCTCTATTCTGGGGGTCACGTTTGTGTTGTTATTAATAACCAGATAAGAAACTGAGTGAGATTTTCAGGCACATCTGCAGAAATTAGTGACCTGAGGCTGGTTTCCTCCGCCGGGACGAGTTGCAGGAGCCACCGCAACCCAGAGCAAAGGGTCTGCAATTTGCATCCTGCAGTGCCATCTATAGCACAGCGCAGTGCACAGCAAACCACACTCCAAAAATCACACCACAACCCAAAAAAACCCTCCCAATGGAGGCAGCAGCTGTGAGAAACCTTCGTGCAGTGAATTAAATCGGCAATTTAGGCACCACGACTCGTGTTGGAGGAGCTTGGGGTGTGAGTATCACCTGCCCTTTGTTTGAGCTTCTCTAATTTTTTGTGGGGGTTTGCAACACAATTTCATCCCCGTCAAACGAATTCAGAAATGGCCACCTTTCTCCAGGGGACAGCTAAAGATATACTACATCAGAGGTGTGAAAAACCAAAACCCGTTTTGACTCTGATGAGCAAAGGGAATTTCTCTTTATTTTTTGATTTTAAAACCAGATGTTGCTTTCATGCTCTGAAACCTCCGAAACAGCTGAATGGATTTTCTTCAAACTCCTCACATGAATAAAAATTCACCTTTGGGCTGTGAACAAGATTAAGAAATTGCACTGTGATGGAGATTACTTTTTTCTTCCCCTCCCATCTTCCTTTTTTTTTTTATTTTTTATTTGGAAAGTTAAAAGGATCCTAAAATAGAAGCTGAGAATTGGATTAAACATCTCTCTGTTAACTCTTAGCACTGCTCCAAGTGTGCAATTATCATTTCTTAAGGTGCCTGGCTCCCATCTTTCTTTGACTTCCATCCACCACCTTTTTTATTAAAACAGCTGCTAAAACAACGCTGAGGAGCAGCTCATTTCTGGCATAACCTGAAGAGGAAACTTTGCAGAGAAAACAAAGAGAAAGCCCAGGTTTGGCCCAATTTCATGTGCCTCCAAAACTGACCTGTGAAATTGGGGAAGGAAATGGAGGTCACAGCAGTTGGGGAGCCCTAAATCGGGAGAAACCCTCCTGTGCTCCTTGTGAGTCACCAGCATCCTGTGGCTGGAGGGGCAGAGGAAGAGTGTGGCAGTGCCAACTGCTCCGGCCTGGACCATTTGGTATTGAAATATGTATCATGAGACCTGCAGTGTTAACAGAGCAGAAAAATAGCCCAGCCAGTTCCCTGCCAGGAATGAATAAATGCCTCACAGGCAGCTTTTCTGACCTAAATCTAGCTAGAAAAGGACATAAAGAATAAAAGATGTAGTTAGATCATATATATATATATATATATATACACCATATGTAGTTATCTAAGAAATCTTGTAATGCTGCAGAAATTTGAGGTTTGTTCCCATCAGTTCTCTGTTTTCCAAGATCGAGCTCAAGAGCAGCTTCCAACAGAATGGTTATGCAGGATCACAGAGTTACAGAATTATTTAGGTTGGAAAAGACCATGTTCCCGAGTGCTACTTCGACACACCTTTTAAATACATCCAGGGTGCTTGATCCCATGGGAATATTCATTAACAGTCTTGGGAAATGCAAATCTAGCTTATTATAGTCCGTTTCTGTATTGTGTGGGAATATCTAGGAGTGTTGGATGCTTGGGAAATGTTTTCATTGACAAAGGAGGGGACAAAATCATCATCTCCTGCTCTTGCCACTAATTCTCAGTGATCCCCCTCTGCGCTGATGAAATGTCTTGCACCAGTAACTCCTCCCAGTTTGAACCTGTAGCATGTGTGTCAGTACAGGAGGTTGGGATTTGTGGGTGTGTGAATAAGGGATTTCAGTGACCCAAGGGAGCTGAAGACTGAGTGGGAGCTGTTTGTGACCTCTGGAAAGGATTTGGTGAGAGCAGCTCTTCTCACAGAGAGCTGGACAGGCTCTGAGCAGATGGATGTGCTAAGTTAGTTTGGCCAGTGTCTGTTTTAACAGAAAATTATATGCTAAATCAAGCACTGGGGAACAAATTGCACACTCAGCATGGCTGGAAGGCCAGCCTCTGGCACAGACAGCTGTTCTCAGCAGAGGCACAGCCACCTCCTGCAGGACCTGCTGCCAGGATCTGCCTTTAGCAATGCTGGACGGATGCAGCAAAAGCCAGAGTCACCAGGGCAGCTTCAGCACCAGGGTGCTGGGCTTGCTGACAAAGTGTGTGTGTTTTTCCAGGTTTTACTGTAAGGAAAGTATGGCATGGGGCTGCCTGCTGGAGGCTTGGTTTGGGGTGGAAGGAAAGCAGGAGGTTTGCTCAGGGAAGGACTGGAGCCTGCTTGGCTAAAGCTCTTTGGGCAAGCCAAGATGTCCCTGGAGAGATGAGGTATGGATTCAGGGGGCAGCATCTCCTGCTCTCAAGCTGAAGAAGGGTTAAACTAGAAACTCACTTTAGCCTTTTAGCTAACAAAATCAGCCGTAACTCCCCCCTCTGTTTGCACCGACAGTAATTCCTCCCTGTGTTCTTGCAAGGCCAGTACAATTTTCTTTTTATTCCTGTGTGTGTATCTGTAAATAGCCAAATACTCGTGCTAGACCCTGCCAATAAATTGTGTGCTTATTTGTTTCCCTTCCTTCCTGAGTCAGTTTGCATTAAGCATCACTGCAGCCTGTGGCAGTGGTTGAGGCAACGCCTCAGCGGCCACATAAAACAACTTCTTACTGAGTGTGGCCCCTCTTTCTCCCAAAATGAGCTCCTGGAAGGCGCAAGCAGCTGGAATATGGGTATTTTCATGGCCATAAAAACTTCATTTTACTTTTATTGCTACCAAAGAGCCTTGCATAGGTGCATTCCTCATCCAGCTGATTAATCTGAGCTTAGAGGCTGCCACACCAACAATTACACAGCTATGTACCTCTGTGTGTGTGGAAGCAGTGTATCTCAACCTCTTTCCAAAAGAAAATCAAAGGCAAAGTGTTGCTGGCATGGAGACACAAAGAATGCCCTCTCTTTTCCATCTGAGACTCCGGCGCAGGCTCGCTACGCCCACTTAAGGCTCCTTTCAGCTCCTAACGTGCCTCTGGGTTGCCTAGCAATCCTAACAATATTTCATGAGGCCTGATTCCAGAGGCACATTTTGCTAATGCTGAATTTTAGATAGAAGCTCCAGGAGAAGCATGGAGGCAGCCCGAGATAGTATCACTCCAATTTATTACAGCCAGGGTATGGCATGGGGGGGGGAATCAAATCCCCAGTTATCACGCTGGGCGTTTAGAAATAAGGTTTGGCATTGCAGCCGGTGAGCCAGTGCTGCCACAGCAGCACAAATGTGTATCTGTGACTGTGCCGAGACTCCAAAAAGGCACATCCCAAAGGGAATGGCTGCTGGAGGCCTGTGTGCCTGCTGTGGGCTTCTGAGTTAACATCTAATGGAAAGAAATGATGAGGGGAAATAACTTCTGGGTGAATGGGACAGAAAGGATTCAGTAGAACCAGCTGTTGCCATCCTAACGTGGCATGGCTCCAGGGGAATTCTGCCTCCATCACCCAGGATCGTGCCCCAGGGTGATTGGTGCTGGGAATTCAGAGAGCTGGAGAGGGACCATGGGCTCCGGGAGGGCTGGGAGAGCTTGGCTGCACAGCTCCACTCTGGTGAGGCCCTTGGTACACACAAAGCTCCCCAAAACCAGTGGATTTGGGTCTGTGGGCATTCAGGTCCTGCAGCAGCAGATGGAAAACAAAGGTACTAAAATCCATAAATCTGTTTCAAGTCACGTTCCCTTGGTTTCTCCAAGGCATAACGAGCCCTTGGGGTTACAATCAATGTTAGAGCTGACATTTTTGAAGGCGACAAAGTTCCTATTTTTATCTTTTAGTTTGGCTAATGCAAACTTTGTCCAAACCCCAAACGTTATATGTTACTTTTAATGGTTGGGGGGTTTAATTCCTAACGTTAAAAAGAAAAATAACAGCCTTAATTTCATCAAAGATTGCTCCATCATAGTGATCTCTTGCTAACATAAACTGAATTTGGTTCAGTCATTAAGCTCTTACATGATTATTATTTTGTTGTTGAAGAATGGCCTTCAGTTAAATTCGACAACAGTTTCATTTCTGTAAAACATGTATTTATTTTTTTTAAAAAATCAATAGACATGTTTCCATCCCTTCCTATTTCTCTCTCTCCTTGTTTTTAGAGGGGTTTTAATTTTTTTCAATTTCAAGGTGCACAGATTGGGGGGGTTTAAGCAAGTAAACGTGTCCTCTCCTTCCTGTAAAGCAAGTTCATGAGCATGATGGAACTGGCAAGTGAAAGAAAACTGCTCCAAACTGAAGTGAGACACTTCTCATCGATTTTTTTTCCACTGGCCAAGCTGAAGGACAAGTAAATTGGATTTTTAAAATCCTTTCACTTTTAATACTGTGTGGTATTATTAGTAATGTGAGTAAGTAAAACTGTTTATAGCAGATGTTTTTCTAAAGGTGACAGTGTGCCCTGAAAGTGATGCATGACCGGTGTAAATCCAGGGGTTTCCAGCACTTACAGCACACGTCCTTATTGCCCTAACATACTTAACTAATGCAACCAACCAGAAAGGGGAGTGCAGAATGGGAAAAGGAGAGAGTTTCACACTTAATCCAGGATTTTACTGGGAACCAGTGCTACTGCTAGAAATATAATCAAAGGCTGGGTTTGCTCAGTGCTTTAGGGGTGTCTGCAGAACAACAGGCTATTTGCAGGAGAGTCCCTCCCACGGCATCTGCTCCCTGCAGAGAGGCTCCAGTGATCCCAAAAGATGCTCAGGTCCCACTGAAAGCAATTAGAGTTTACAAGTGCCTTTCCTAATCCCTACTTCAAGGATGGTCTGTCAACAGCCAAAGCCAAGAATAGATCAGAGTAACTTCAAATTTCCTCTGCTGGGATGCTACGCACGAACTGAAGTCCAGGGCTGTTCCCACATGGGTCCCTGGACACCTTGGCTGGGTCTGTGTTGGGGCACTGTGCTCCTCACTTCTGCCCCTGGTCCCCTGTCCCTCATGTGAGAAAACACGAATCCACACAAAGACCAGCCACCATACCATTCCTCTAGGTCTAATCCATCCAAAAGGGTGTTCACTGTCTACATGGCTTGGCCCAGTGAGGTTTTTTCCCCATATGAAAGGGAATTTTTTGTATCCAGCAGGTTGACGGGTTGATAGCTGAATACAAGAGGAAAGGAGGCTGTTCATTTCTGGAGGGGGAATTTTTTGGAGAAGCACTTCCATGCAGCCATCTCTGATGTTTGGGATAACGAGGAGTCTGGGCTGCTGGATCGCAACATAGAGGTGACGTAGCAAAGAGGCCATTTACACACGTAACACGCTGGTTATGGAACCAAATCCAGATTGCCTTGACCTTCCCTGGGTAGTTTATGCCTGTGAAAACATAGGAAGGAAGTTGGGATCAGGCGTGAGCACTGTGGTTTTAGCAGCACATTGCACTTGGCTGTATGTCACCATAGATATGTGTATCCTCATAGGTGTGAATCGTGGTAGCAAATTTGGGACAGTAAACACACAGATCTTGTGGTTTTTGATTAAATGTTTTGTAAAAATACAGGGCAAATTCTGTAGCTTTACTGGCTTCTCTTGCTTCTCAGGCAGGTTGTAAAGCAAGATATTTAAGATAAGCTGTTTCCAACTTTCCAGACAATGCACGGAGCTTGTTTTCAGCAGTGACAGGCACTATATGCTGCAGTTGCTCATAAAAGTCCCAAACCATATTCCCTTTGAGCTGAAATGCTTCATACTTTGTGTTTGGTATGAGATTTTTATACTTACTGGTTCAGTTGTTTTTAGCTGTTGAAAAAGTATGTGGGTTTTTCCCCTCTGTTCGCATCAATGGAAAGTGAGAAAATGAGATCATTCAAAAAGAACTAAAGCAAATAATTCAGACCTGGCTTGTGTTCTGCACTTCAGCAAGGTCCAGGTTTCAAGCCAAAATGAACATTAAGTTAGCTAAGAGGGTTTAAAGCTCAAATCACACAGGCCAGTGTAAATTTTATGAACTATTTTAACTGCAATCCATGAAATGGTATTGCTTTTGTAAAATTATTGTGACAACAAACGGTCTTGTTCAAGGCTTTTCAAAATGGGCTATCATACATCAGGCAGGCACTGGCTTGGAGTCTGAAAAAGTGACAGCATTTCTGCATGGGAATTGAGCAGATCAAATAATATCTTAGGGAATGGCAGAGTCTGGGCATCAGATGTCCCCAGGTCCTTATTGTATTTCAGAGAACTTGCTGTGAAAATATATTCTTGATAAGTGTGATTTGAAAAAAAGCCCTGTGAAGCCCAAATAAACTGTGATAGAAACATTTCCAGCATGCTGGAGTTTACAGTAAACAGGATCACAGCTGATTTTAAAATGAAAAAAATTCATTAGTATAGAAAGCACAATCTTCCCAGGCTGTGCTGCTCTTAGGAGGGAGATAACAGACACAGCACCTCATTTAGCCCCGTCTCACCAGGCACTGAGGCTGCTGCTCAGCACCCAGCACGAAGCACAGCACCTTGCAAGAGGCAGCTCTGTCCAAGTAGGGTTTGAGCAATGTCCCCCTTGCAATTAGTGCCACTGTCTGCCTGCCTTTTTCTGTTCCTGATCCTGCTCCCTTCAGCAGAGCAGTCTATTGGCATTAGGGAAAAAAAAAAAAAAAAAGGTGGGTTTGTATTCTTTGTGAGCTTTCAGGACTGTGAGTGCTCCCACTACATTTCTGACTCACTGGTGTGGTTTTCTTCAACCTTCTGCTGATTAGAAGTTGTGTGGGGAGAAGAAAGAATTCCTCTATCAGTGGATCACCTCCTCCACAGGCCAACCCTTTCTTATCAGCCCATCTGGATTAAAACCTGGCTCGGAGTCGCTGTGAAAGATTTGTAAAGCTGTTCTGACTGAGGAGCAGTATTTATGAGTGTCACAGGTGGGATTAAAGCTCTGCTGTGCTCCCCCGCCCTTGGTGGCAGGTCACATCCTCAGCGGCTCTCTGAGCCTTGCAGGTGTCCTGCCACCCAGAGATCTATGCCGAGGATGCAGTTTTGGAAGGCAGGCAGGCACATTTATAGGGGATTTCCCCAGATCAGGCATGAGGGTCATCACTGAGAGACAGAAGGATCAAGGTTAAAAGCACAGATCCTTGAGAAAACAGGCAGAAATCCCCAGGAAGGCTGTTAAACACCATGCAAGTGTATGTGTGTCAGACAGATACTATCATGCATCTCAACAGATTTCAAAACAATGAATTTCATTTAACTTCTTGCAGCTGCTCGGTTAAGAAGAAAATCCTACCAGACACATATAAGTGCAAACTCCTTTTTGCTCCTGTGTTACATCACGGTGATTTTCCTGAGACACAGAGCAGGATTAAAACTCACCCAGCTGGAGAGAGAAGAGAAGGCACACTGAGCACAGCTGCACTGGGAAAAGTAGCTCCACAGACACAGGGCACACTGCTCATCACTTTCATTGCTTCAAATCAGTTTGGACAAAAATCAGCACAGCGTTTAAAACCTACTTAATGGCTGCTGGAAGGGAAAGGAAAAAGTGCTGTGGGGAGCTGGGCAGGAATTTGAGGGAACACTGCCCTCTTCTTTTGTATTGAATCAAAGTGTTTTTGTGAGGCAGGTGCTGAAGTCTCTGCTTGCTTGCTAATGATGCACACTTTACATCGGTGGAAGCCCTATTATCATTAACCTCATCAGATTGGCACCGTGCTCAGGAGAAATGCTGGACTGGGTGAGCACGGAGACAGCAGAGTCTTTTTTTCCTTACGAGTAATTGCTTGCCTTCACTCTCCTCCTCCTCCTTCCCTGGTCAGGGCTGTGCACATTAGGCTGGCTTTCACTGTGAGCATCAATGTGTTGTGTAGTTGCTGGGTAAGTACATCAAGCAGCTCACGCCCAGCGTGCAGCTCTCATCGTTCCTTTCTGTCGAAGCCGCTTTTCAATTATGCTTCTGTCTGGGGGTAGAACAGATTTCCTGCAGGGTTGAAGCTGGGCAGATTCTTTGCTGAATCAGGGCTTGACAAATATGTATTCAGTCTCACGCGCCAGAACAGTGAGCAACAGCCATAAGAAATGCTATAGAAATGCAGCATTTCACTGAGGGAAACTCTGTTTTTAAGCAGCAGATAAATGCAGAAACGGACCCTTTTATCACTGTTTTTGCAAGATTTGTGTTTGCCCAATGAGGTGGTATCTGGCTGACCATAACATCCCATTACATTAATTTGCCCACAACTGATAGCACAAAGCATATTCCTGCCATATATCGCTGAATTGAGACAGTCAGGGATGACACACAGCCAGACAAATATTTGACAAAGGACAGTCGAGTTTCACCCTGCTCTCTGAGAAACGCCAACCCTATCCCAGCTATTTTCTTGCTCTCACAGCTTCTTTGTTTTGGTGATTAATTTCTCCTCCTGGTTCACGTTGTCCTACTGCACAGAGCAGTGGAGCAGGGCAGCGTCTCAAAATGGCTCAAGGTGTCTTTACAAAGTGCCAGGAGGGATTATTTCTGCATGAGCACAGAGAGTTGTGCTTGCACAGGGTGTTGGCATCACCCCACTCTTGTGCCCGAGCGTGGTTCTGGCTGGAGTGAACCCACAGCTGGCCAGTTTGGATAGCCAGGGATGGCCAAAGTGCCTTTCCCCCATCCACATCTCAGGTGGCACAAGGACTGTGCTCAGCTGCCCGTTGAAACCTGGTTGGCAGCTCCTGGCCTTCTGAATACTTTTGGAGCCAACTTGTGGAGTCAGGATGTTTGGCCACACCTGCCGACACATCCATCCGAGACCCTGCTGAGGAAAAAGAGCCACTATAGAGTCAATCCAGCCATGCAGGATGAGATAAATTTAATTCAAACAATTTTGAATGTGTCTACATCAGGCATTTACACCGGGGCGGTCGGCTTGGCTTTAAGCAGGATTAGCTGACGGGAGGAGAGCAAAGCGTTTCCGTGGCTGAAGGGCCCTTGGTTTGATGCTGTTGCAGGGCGGATTAGAGCCGAGCACAGAACTCTGCTCCTCACGGCACAAGAAGCTTAGGGAAAGGATGCTGCAGGCAGATGGGCTGGTGAGACATGGTGCTGAGCACAACCCATCAGGCAGCTCAGAGGAATCCTATTTCTGTACACCACTTGATCACATTTTGCATGAAGCTGGGATTTATCTCAGCAGCAGTGCTGGCTTAAGCAACAAATTCTACTCAGAAGAAAATTCCAGGTAGAAAGTAAAAGAGTTGTTAGAGAAATCTCACAGACTGCTGTTGCAGGAGTGTCCCAGTGGCTGCAGGGTGACCGTGACCCATGTGGATGTGCCCATTGGCATCACCAGTTCCACAGCCCTGGAGCAGTGAGGCTGCACTGGCTCTGCCCCAGGAACTCGAGCCGGGTGAGGATCTTTGCAGCCAGGCTCACGTGTCAGCCCATGCAGGGTTGGCTCCTGCCCTGAGCTGGCCTACAATGTGTTTTCCTGTGCACCCATAGAAACATTTACCGACAACATCTGACAATGGCCTAACCCTATTTCTGGTCCTTCTGGAGCCCTCCTGGTCAAAGGACACAACTTCAGGTTTTAGAAAATCTTCAGACAGGAACTAAAATCTCTCTTGTGTTGCTTTCTCTTTTATGAGGTCTCACCTTTCCTGCTCCCACTCATCTGTCCACCAGCTTGGGTCCATTTCCAAGCACAGTTACCAGCGCACTCATCCTGATGTGAAGGGTCTAAAGGCTTGAGCTAGTTCTCCCACCAGGTAGTGCGTGGTTCTGGCTTTCACCACATTCTGCTTTCTGACCATGAGCATTTGCTGATGCTGAGAAATTTGGGGCAGGAGAGGAGCTCAGGCAGACAGGTGGGCAGTGCAGGTCCTCACTGGGGCCCAGTGCTGTGTCCTGTGACCCCACTTATTCGCTCCTCACCACCTGAGAGCTCTATTTCAGCTGCAATGCAATTCCAGCCCTCCAGCATGGGCACTTCTAGTGACCACCTCCTTCCTCTCCATGCCCCCTCCGGGGATGCCTTTCCTCCCTCTCCTGAAACCTTTTGCTGTGCCCAGCCCAGCTGAGTCTCGCTGCAGAGCTGACACTGCTGTGGAGGAAGTGGGATTGGTGTTTAGCTACACAGTGTTTTTCTTTCTTCCTCTCGATTGGTACTGAACTGCAGAGGCAAAGAGCGCTCGTACTGAAGACGGTGTCTCGGGTGAGATGTCTAACGCAGTCCCGACAGCTCAGCAGTCATTAAACATCTCAGGGAAGATGTTCCAGGAACAGGGATGTTAACCTTGTGGTCCTGGACTGATTCCAGCTCGTTTAATTACAGTTTTCATTGCTGAAATTTGCTCTGCACTTTTGACCAGTTATGGGATTTTTCTTTCCCTGTCTCCTTGAAGCTGTTGAGCAGCCTTGCTACGAGCTGCCCCAATCCCCACACGAGCTGAAGCAACATGCAATTACAGCTGCTCGCTCTCCCAAGAGTCTCAAATTCATTGTATTTGCTGGTTGCTTAACAATTCAGGGTTCTGCAAAATAACTCCAGCTCACCTATACAGAAATATTTTACCTATTTAACCTGGATATATATGTATAGCACAGGATATACATGAGCAAAATAAATGCCATTATCATTGCAAATACCATGACCTTTATTATTAATATATAGATTAAAATGTGAAATATATATAATCATATAAAAATATAAAAAGCAATTCAAAGTCTGGACTAATGTAATGCAACCCAAGCAACCTATGTCCATTATAATAAAAACTATTAGTACAAAGCTATATGAGTAGAAAAACATTATATGAGAACATACATTCGTGTATGACTGTGTGTGTAGGTATAGATACATAAACTATATCGAAGTGTGTTAAGGTGTTTTAAACCTCGCACCTTTGTGTATGTGGGATCAAGCTCCCCCTTCAGCAAGGCTTGGCAACAGTCTGGGGGTAATAAATCCATATTGCAATGGAATCCCCGTCTCCCAGTGCGGTGGGATCTGGTGTGATGCCATCCCTGGAGGTGCCCAAGGCCAGGCTGGACGCGGCTTGGAGCCACCTGGGGTAGTGGAAGGGGGTGGAATGGGATGAGCTTTCAAGTCCCTTCCAACACGAACTGTTCCACGATTCTACAATTTCACCACCTTCACCCTGACAGAGGGCAGGGTTAGATGGGATTTGGGGAAGAAATTTGTCCATGTGCGGGTGGTGAGGCCCTGGCACAGGCTTCCCAGAGAAGCTGTGGCTGCCTCATGCCTGGAAGTGTCCAAGGCCAGGCTGGACATAGCTTGGAGCAACCTGGTTTAGTGGAAGATTCTCTGCCCGCAGTAGGGGCCATGAGCTTTAAGGTCCCTTCCAACCTAAAATTCCGTGAATCTGTGGGGGAGCGGCAGAAACCCCCCGCACACCCAACTCATGTCCGTGACCAGGGCCCATGGGCGCAGCCCGGCGGCAGCTCCGCTCGCGGCTTTGTCCCCGCGGCGCCCGGCCCCTCACGCAGCGGTTTAACCGCCCCGCGGCCCCTGCGCTCCCC